>OMLP01004457.1:18780-34527 GCA_900302685.1 Spondyliosoma cantharus | reverse complement strand
GATTGTCGATTCAATGACTCCCCTGTCAGGTGATTATCTAGGAGCTTTAATGTAATCTTCCACTCACACGTACCATATTTCAATTACGGCTGCCATTGTGAAACAAGCTGCATATTCAATTCACCAATCGCCCCGCCGCCGCCTCAACAATGTCAACTGTAAAAGAACGCCAGCTGAAGGCAATTATGCATGTTTTCAGAGCCAATTATGATCGCTCTCACGGCGGCGGTTATGCCACGAGCAAGGGAGTGTTTGGAAATTTTTAATTTAATGACAATATGCTCGTGGTAGGATTCAGCACGCCGCCCCCGCTCCCAGGCCTGCCATCTCGGCATCCACAGAGGGGACCATTAAGGCAGATAGGAGAAGATTATGGCCTCTCTCAAGGGCCACACTGGGAGCACGGGGAGAGTCTCAGCAGTGCAGGGTAGATGGCATCCACTCATCCTCTCTGCAGGAGCACAGCTGGCAGGGCCGAGTCCATGCTAGAGAGGCAGGCTGGTTAGCTCGTCTTCCAGTTTGGACTATGCCTGCAGAGGGAGCATAAACTCACACATTCCCACAGCAGGCCACAGACTGAGAGATGCTGTGGAGAGAGATCAAAGTCCACTCGGCGGGGCTTCCTTCCTCAATATTTCCGAGATGGCAGGCTCGACACCATTGGGTCTGAAAGCTTTTCGGAAAATGTTCTTGAGATCAGTTTGACTGTCTTTGCTTCACACTGTGAAAACCAGTTCAAATCAATGAAGACAACACAAAGTTAAGTGAGTATAAAGTGTCTCTTTGGCCACGTTTTCTAATTTTTGCAACTTTTTTTTTTTTTTTTCATTTAATTCAAAGATTTTGAAGTAGTTTGCTTGTAACTACATTCATGTCTGCATAATGATTCAAGCAGCTGCATTCTTTTTTCTTTTTGTGACATTAATACCAACACTACAAACAATTTGGGCCATACTCATGATTTTTTTAAATATTTGTATTTAATGTTACTTCTGTACTATAATTCAAAGTATTGTGATTAGTGGAGTCTTTTATTTTTGTATTTATTTATGTATGACCTGTGAATAAGTGGGCCCGTTTTGCAATAAATACTTTTTTTTGCTGGCATGTGACTTGTTTGCATTATATTGTGTTGCAATTTCATATCACATACACATTGACCAGTTCAAGCATTTTTAACTTCTTTTTTAACAAAAATTAAAAACTACCTCTACTGTGAAGTAATTGCTAGCTTGCAAAACTAAGCTTTCAAATTAGCTTCCCCAACATTGCATGCGGTCTGCCAATTTTCAGGAAAAAACGGACAAGTTGACGGACTCCAGGGTGATTGACCTGTCTTGACAACAAACAGTCCAAAAACAAATCTTAAGATAGTCATTTAAAATGATATGAAACAAAGTAAAGAAAGCAATAATTTGTCACCTTCACTTGAGAAATGAGTTCAAATACGGGCTGTCATGGTATCAGATTTTCACTAGATGATTATCATGGCCAAGCGAATATTATTGCGACGTGTAGAAATTTAAAAGAAAAATGCGAGCAATCAAATATATCTTCAACTTTGTTAACTGTGTGTTCTGTCTCTTTTTTGGGGCAAATAAATGTCCATTAAAATACAAGTGCAAGGAGGAGGAGAGAGTCTGTAAACATAACTTTTAAAATAAATAATTTAATCCAGCAACACATTTGCTGGATTATTCACACTATACTATCAAATGTGTATCATTATTAACACAATATCAAGATTTACATTTTTAATATCAGGAATTATTATTAATATAGCGATAGGGACAGCCCTACTTGGTGACTTCATATTAAATATTAAATCAATTTATGTCGATCAACAAATCAATGATCTGATAACCATTTTAGCACTAATTTAGTCGTAGTAAAATAAAGGTAAACACACCTTAGAATAATATTTTAGGAGGGGAAATCTAGAGTTAATGTTATTCTGCCTACATACATGCCTGAATATAACAGCACTAAAGTTGTAGTGATAGCGGATTTATCTTCCATAGTTCTGGGCAGCAGATTTAAAAAACCCATTGTTCAAACAACAGAATGCAGGTTAGATCTGAGCCTCCCTCCCTCTCCCACTGGGATGTTTGTATAAAACCCAGTCAGTTCTCAGGGGTAGAGGTTGACAGGAGAAGACATCGCCCCAGTCCCTGGGAGATTGGCGAACACAACACATATATTAATGCATTAAATGTGTTGACTGTGTTCAGCCCAGGGACGCAGGAGGGAGAGAGAGAGAAAGGTTAGGGGGAAGAAGGGGGGAAAAAAAAGCTGTTGTAATGTATGGTGTTGTCTTGTATAGCGTGTCTGGCAGCGGGGGGCTGGGGTTGCAGGAGTGTCGGCCAGATTATAAGGCCTGTGGTGAGAGATGAGGGATGGCCGACTTGTAAACAAGTGACAAGCGTCCTGGATGACAATTCCTAATCCATCATAGTGCTGTCAGCGGTGACCGGTGAGGTGACGGACAGGACCCGGGAGAGGGGACAGCTGCTGCACGTCAATCCACATCATAATTTGAAAAGCTTTTCCACATGAGCTGAAACAGAGGGAGAGAGGAAGAGGAGAGAAGTCATACATCCCTCTATCAGCGACACCTTCTCCTCAGTCTGCCTCGGTTTCCTTCCCTCTCTCTCTTTTTTCTTCCTTCCTGGTGAGGACAGAGATGATGTAGAGACCTCTTCCCTCTCAGGTACACCATGGCCTCCTTTAACTTGTCTTCGCTGATGGGACCATAATCAGACAAAGACAAAGTGCGTCAAATCTAGCTGGAAATGTACGCAGGACACTTTGACCATACGAACTTCAAGTGTTGTGGGAAAACACTTCAAGAGTTAGTTACTTAACTAATTTAACTTAGCTTTAATAAGATAACTTGTTGTTCTTGTTAGTACAGAATCATGTCATCATAATTATGCTGCTGCATTTTGCATTCATAGGATGTTAAATCAAATATGATTTTGTTTTTGTTTTTTTTTGTTTTTTTTCAAGACTGCAGGTCATAGGCCAAAGCTGGGCCTAAAGGTTTTGTATTTGGCCCGCCAGATGTTTGTAGTAAAAAAGAATCTAAAAATAAATTAAAAGAAAATCATAATATGAATTGCTGTTTATGCTGCTTTACTTGTTATGAGGTAGAAATGTTCTTTAAATATGTGTGATCCCTAATTATTATGATTAGTATTCTACTTGTTTAGTCTCAGCACAGTGGCAGAGTGGCACTTTTTTGCAGGAAGTCTGTCAATTCAAGGTACTCAGGATCATTGTACTATAAAAGCCCGGAAAGACAATTTAAAACAAACTGATTACACATATTACTTAGTTAGAAAGGAAAATACTTCTTTCCCTCACTTCTCACTTATACAGAAGCCTCTCAGGGCTTCCGTATTTTACCATTTTGCATCTTAACACAATAGGTGTGTGCTTTTGGTTCATGGTCCGCCATCCTGTTTAAGTTTTGGCCCTCTAAGACAAAAGGTGTGGGCACCCCGGCTCTAAATAAAGGTTTACACCCTTATGTTTTGTCAGACCCCACCGTTGTATGTGTCCACTTGTAAAAGTAATTGCAACTTGTGATTCTGACCTCATGAAAATACACAATACAATTATGTGGAATAGAAAGCAGTAAACATTCTCCTTCGCTGGACTTGCACTTTTGATGTAGGTGACAAAACAAAAATGACCTTAAAACATTTAATTCCCAGGGAGGCAACATTGTACAACATTTGCCGAACATAACTTTTTTTTTTTTTTTTTTTTACCTAAAATAACAGCTTGAACATCATGTTGATGGTACAGTGTCTTGTAACAGGGTGAATGGTGTCTCTGTCTCAGCCACTCTGCTTCCCATCACTTGTTTCTGCACTATGTAACTTCAGTGAGAGGGCAGGATCACAGCGTTACATACATGTTTACTTCAACATACAAGTTTTCAACACATGATGAGTTTTGTTTGTAGTTAGCACCTACATGATGTCTGACTAATTGTTACAGATCTGGGATTAGTATTTACGACAGTGGTGTCACACTCAGACACTGTGGGGGGTACCAGATCACACAAAACGCTAAAATCTACATATTGTTGCTTTAATCTAGTGCAAACGTGTCGTTTCAGAGTGGATGACAACATATATCATTTCAAATGTATAAAACTTGAATTAGAGAAGTCCAAATATACTTATTTTGAATTGGGGAGGGTAGTTCTGCATAAACAGTACGTCACTTTGTGGCTGTTTAGTCTTGAGTGGTGTCGTTAAGACCAAGACATTGACCTTTTTATCAAATCTATAAATCCAGAGGTGAAAAATGTGCAGGAAATTACTCTTTGTATGGGAATTCATCATATTTGAAGCAAAATGATGTAGAAAGTGGCACTGTCATAAAGGAAAATCCAGGTCCATAACAATTTGTCAGATAACAAGTGATGGAAAAGTTACATAATGTTGCTTTAACCATGTTTTACAGCCGCCATTCCTGAGACTCTGAGTAATCGAAATATGAGGAAAAGTTGTTAACTATCAAGGTGATAAAACAGAAAAAGTTAAAGAGGGCCTGTAATTCGGGGAAAATAATCACTGTTGTAGATCATCATTAATAGCTGTATACAGACTGGGTGACAAAATGCAGCTCAAAGAGGTTCCTGGAAAATCAATAATATATTATCTAAAATTGACTTTATGGATTAAAAACATGATTCCACTTGAAAAGCATTTTAAGGTCAAGGGTAAACACAATCTAAACTCGGTCCAGATATGAGATGCTTGTTAACACCAGGTGTAAAAGAGGCCCTATGAGTATTAATCTTCCTCTTGGCTGTCGGCGGGCTGATTTAGTCGCCCATGTTGGGTCAAGGCCCTCATTCTTTTCTTAAAGACCTCGCTTCCCTGCCAAACCGGGATTTCCGATTGAGGGGCCTCAATAACAACTTTGATGTGGACGGCGTCCTAGAGGGTGAAGTGAAAGGCGAGGGGGAGGAGGGCGGCACAATGGCCTGACCTTCCCACTGCATCTGCACAGATCACACTCTAAATGGTCACATTGATGCTGCTGCTTAGCTCTTTGCTGGGAGTCCTGATGGAGCCAACACTGGGGACTGGGACACAGCAAAGCCTGGGCACCTGCCAGCAGACAGGGACAAATTGATTGAGATCAAGCCAGCTCTTATTGCATTTAACCCCCCGCTCCTACCAGTTAGTTCTGCTCAAAGCGATGCATAAGTAAACTGGAACGGAAATGTAAATAGCGGTACTGTTAAAACAAGTTCCCCATCAACAGATCTGCTTTGTACACTTATTTTGAACTCCATTTCGTTAATTTCTATTCAGTAACGCTTCACACAATCACTGAACATTTTGGCCTTCAGTCCTTTTGGATCTGTTTGCAGAGACACTTGTGAATAAATACACAGTCAGAAGAGACCACTTACATTGTGCCGGAGGCATTGTCACTCTTAATGATGAAGGTGAAATTAAAAATCCCTCCGAACCATGTTTCTTAGACTCGAACAGCCTGATGAAAACAACTTGTGAAGACAATTATTTTCTATGAAAGTATTAGGAGCAAACACTGTGCCTTACGTGCAAAGGGAAGGGGTTTATCCCCCCCGGAGGGGGCCACAGTTTGGGCTCAGGAGGTGATGTCATTCTTCAGCGAAAAATCTGAAAACCTTTATCCTGTCAGGTGTGGTGCTGATGAAGCAGCTCAACAAATTCTGAGTTTTACTACGTGTTTGAATCTTTTGAATCCTGAAAATGCAAGTCAAGTTTTGATAAGTGGCACTTCCAAGATTAACCTGCCACCTTCTGGTCGTACCTTTTCATTTTTCATTTTTCCCAGGGAACCACACTGTTCAAGCTTCAGCAACCCCCCCCAGAGATGGTTTTCTCTGTCTCGCCCATACACTTAAGGTCACCCCAAGACAAGAGTGGGAAGAATCAGAGAGCAAAAGGCAAAATGGTTTGTGTCGATTTAAGCAAGAGGGTAATAAGAAGAGGAGGGGGGAAGAAAAATCAATAACAACATAAAATTGACTTAGTGCGTGTCATAAAACATAAGTAAGTGCTCCGAGATGGAGAAAAGCGGAGTCTCAATTTAATCTGCGCAAAAAGCTGCACTGTACAGATGAAGTGATGTGAAGAGAGAGAGACAGAAGAAGGGGAGTGGGTGGGAGGTAAAAAAAAAAAAGAAGAAAGAGAAGAGAAGGAGGAGGAGGAGGAGGGAGGACAGAGTAGCTTACAAGATAGAGAGAGGAAGATACAATAAAATTTAAAGGACAGACACTTAATTGTCATATTAAAGAGTCTCTCCAGTGCTCGGCAGAGTGGAAGGTTAGCTCCCATTCATCATCTGGCTAACAGCCACTTGAATGAAATCACAATTAAAATCTGCTCAATATTGTCCCAGGGACGTTTTGCGAGCATTAATTTTTTCCCATTGATTCTCCACCACCCATAAATCAGAAATGTTGCAGCGCATGTAATGGTTTATGGAGAAAGGATTATGGTGTTATGAAGCTAATGTAGCAGAACCGCCTCATTTGAACACAGCCTCCCTGGCCGTCTTACAGGGGGACAGAGTTATTACACTATTACACAGCCTATCGCAAACACAACACACTGACACTGTTTAAAAGCCGCGTGTAATTGGACAATACTGGAGATTTACTGCATTTATGATCATAATAGTGATGTGTTAGAGGATTTTGTTTACTGCCGGCACTAAACGCAGAGGTGGCAGCCACGGGATGTGCATTAGGCGAGAAAACTGCCGAACGTGCAGCGCAAGTTCACCCAAGTTACAGAAATGATTATTATTCATACAATGTAGACAAATTAGGTTTTGTTTTGGTTTTCATTCTCACAGCATTGAAATGAATTCAAAAGAGACCTCACTTCACAGACACAGGATTGGTGTATATGGTATTAACAGTATTTACAAGAACTGTACAGCGTCATGTGGATTATTATTATCATTATGGAGTAATTGGGAAACTTTTCAGATGGATTAATGTCAACACTAGGGGGAAAACAAGTTAAAAAGCAAACTGTGCATGATTTACCACTGACAGTAACAGTGGAAATATGATTTGTTTGTAATTTGGGTGAACTGACCCTTTAAACACATTTGCCACACATTTGCAAGTAAGGTCTGCCATTTATTTTCTTTGTTTTTCAAATTTCAAGCTGGTATCTGTGTGATACAATGGTATACATCTTAATACAGTGTGTCTGGCTGATGATTGGAGAGGGTTTAGATACCTAATCAGACCTTTCTCAGGACAGCATGGGAGTGTACAAACTGTAGTTGACTGACATCTCTCACCCCCTCTGTTGGTTATAACTCACCTGTTATGGCAAGACAACATACACCATTATCATTCCTTGCGTCCGAAGCCTCATCGTCCAAACATCCTTTCCTCATGTTCTATTCCCTGTGTAACACACACTCAGCAGTTTACTCCACTCTCAAAGTGGCGGCTGCAGAGTCTAAGCCCCCCTCAAACAAAACTCAAATCAGACTCAATCTTAGCAGTTAAAGCCTTATTGGAAAGGTTTTGGCTGCTTCTTGAAGTCAGGTGTTCACCATTGTCCAACAGCTCATCCACTGTGGTATTGTGCTTTTCCAACATCATGTATGTGTGATGTGTCTCTCTCATCATTGCATTCTCATGGCATTCATGTAAACAATAAAAGAGCCCACCTGTCAGCGGATTCAAGGTGTTGATTTCAATAAATCTAAAGATATACGTAAGCATATTTAATTTAATTCAATGCTTATTTTAAGGTTAACATTGATCTGTACATCTTTACTCTGAATGACTGAGAAATGGCCTGTATTATTCAACTATATGTTGTATAATAAAATATAGCATTATAACATGAAATAAAAATGACATTGTTTAAACTGACACAGTAAACATCTGTGCACACACTGTATGTGTATGTCATATTATGGGTTGGACAGCTCAGGGTGGCCCTTCCTGAATGGCCCCGTTTGACCACCCCTATGAAAAATGTTCCACTGCTGAATGGGTGTCAGATTGGAAAAAAAGTTTGGCAACCGGTCTTTGGTGACTTTAACACCTTTACAATGTGATTATGGGATATATTATGGGATTTCTTTAAGGAGAATATTTAGTGTAGTAAATATAAAGTAAAATACAGTAAAACTGGGGTGATTTTGGATACAGTCAGTTTAGTATATCATGCAATGGTATAATTTAATCAATAAATGGTAAATGTATCATTAATTAAACTTCAGTTAATAGTGACCTAACTGTGAACAATTAAATGATTTATAAACCAGTTGCAGCTTTATAATGGCCATCCAAAAGAGGTTTATGAATGAGCTATAGTCCCATTTTTTAAAACCTTTTACACAGTATTATAGTTGCAACTTAACAATTGATAATTGCTTTATAGTTTATACATAATTTCATTGTTTGTTAACAGTGAAATAAACAACGTTTAATTCACCACAAATCTACTGTTTGTTAATGATATGTATTATAAAGTGTTAACCGTGTAACTCACAGCATCGCTCCAGTGTAGACTCACCTTACTGAAGGCTACTGAACATCAACGATGGCTTTATTATATTCAAGCCTCCCAATAAACCATGGCAGTGTGACAGAGAGCCAGAATTTGTAACACGATGACCCTGAAATTGAAGCAGCTAGTTGAAAGTTGTCCTTTTTTTTTAATTAAAGTATTTTCACCTGTGCTTTTCATACTGTGACATGTCACAGATCCTTCTGTGAAAAAAAGTTTGCTCCATCATCTCGAAAATGAAAAGCACAAAACCAGTGACCAATTTTTTTTTAGGTCATCAGCTGCTGATGAAAAAGTTGAAGTCATGGCATTTTAAAGGATAAGAGTCTGTGGATGTAAAGTTGTGAAACCCACTGGGATCTCTGAATTCAGAAGGAGGAAAATGTGTCAGTGTCCTCTCGCAGCTGAGGGACACATTGCAGTTTTCTGATGGCTGCTGGAGCCCAGCAGCTCAGTGATCCCAGCGATCCCAGCTCTGACTATCATAGCTCAATCTGAGAGGGGGAGAAGGAGGCCCAGTGCCCAAGCATCAAATCATCATCACATAAAATGGTCCTGACAAGAGCTAAAAAGGGAGATGGATCATGTGGCTTTGTGGTGCCGGAGAAGTTTGTCCCTTGATAGAGCCCTTAACTCAAAGCTAGTGCACCCCCCCTCCTGCTCCCATCACCACCAGACATTTGTATAGAGCACACACACACACACACACACACACACAAATGCACTGCCTGCTACCCAACAGAGGTAATTCTCCCTCTTCAGGGTCAACAGCTTAACAAGGCCAAATCATAGTGAGCACCTCTTGGCACAAGCATCCCACTTGGACCGGGTGCGGGCGAGTGAGTGAGTGTGTGTTTGTGTCGGCCTTTGTGCTCAGGGACAACTGGAGTGTAACTTTACAATAGAAATGATATAATACAGACAGCACCACAACAACCTCCTCTGGTGTTTCAATATGAAGATGAAAAGCTGTAACTCTTTCAGACGGCCCCTCGGCTTCCGGTGAAGCACATGTAAAAGTGATGAATGTAAAGAGAAATATCCATAAGTGGCGCGGCCTGCAGTGTTTCCCATACATGGTTTTTACGGAGCCCGGCGACATGGCGAGGGCACTGTATGAGCAGACATAAATGACAGCTTTACAGTGTGCATAAAACCACTCCGTAGAGAGGGGCGCATACTTATATTGCCCTGTGTCTCCAACTCTTAAGAAAACAGCATCAGGAAGCTGGTGCTGGCAGTAGCAGGGGCAGACTGGAATCACTTATTCAAACAGTGAGTCATTACAAATGACACAGTGCATTTGATGAGCCTCTGAGAGATAAAAATGATATTTGTGCTTGATTTTAGTTCAATTCAATTAGTGGAATGTGATTAACATGTTGCCTACAGAACTGGTTCCATGTCAACAAGACACAACATCGTTTAACATGCAGCAAATAAACAGTAATGTCAAGTAATAAAGTACATTTACCCAAATGCAGTACTGAAGTGTAATTTTGATTGTGTTTCTATTTTATGTGAGCTGCTACTTCACAAATTCATAATTTACACATGACCCATATCATCATCTTATGAAACATGATAACAGTATTTCAGATTAAACCACCCAACAGCATGTACACTGTCAACACTGTCTCACTCCCAACTCATCAGATATGGCAGCTTGGTCTGTGATCTTAAGCTTCAAGTTATGACGCTCTACCTACCTCGCAATAGTAGATATGTATAAAGTCAGGTGAGACTTTCAAAATAAATACTGCTGACAAATAGTACAAATATTATGATTTATTATGACTTTTGACATGAACAAATGGTTTCGCTTTGGTTAGGTTTAGGCTCCCAAACTACTTGGTTAGGTTTAGGCTCCAGGACTTCTTGGCTAGTTTTACTTCCAAAACTACTAGATTACGTTCAGGCTACAATACTACTTGATTAGCTTTAGGCTCAGAAATACTTTTTACATTTCAAACTTGGGTCAGGTTTAGGCTCCAGGACGACTTGAAAGAGAACAGAAGTTTACAGAACAAACAATACTAACAGAGGTTACATAAGTAACGTAAATCACCTCATGTAACATAACTGACTTAAGTGCATAAGTTATGTGATTACATACGTTAGCTTACTCACGTAACATATGTTATGCTAAACATAA
Source organism: Spondyliosoma cantharus (assembly GCA_900302685.1). NCBI lineage: Eukaryota > Metazoa > Chordata > Actinopteri > Spariformes > Sparidae > Spondyliosoma > Spondyliosoma cantharus. Next base: position 23,808 of record OMLP01004457.1, on the reverse strand, counting down.
CGTAGGGCCCCTGGGCTACAAATCGGGCTGTTGTATTTGACGAGTTGGGATTGAGAACTTGCTGAAAATGTTTCCTCCTCAAGCAGAAAATACAATGCTGCTGACACATTAATGTGGATGTCTTAATAATCCAGTATTGTTAAATTACACAATTACACAGGTGCCCTTCAGTATAATAAGTAGATCAATTTTCATTTTGTTTATTTTGCTACTGTAATGCATTTTGAACACTCGACTTCCACTTGGAATGCAGTGTCTTTAAATGTATTCATATATTTATTTATTTAATGCTTATTTTACAGGAACAATCATATGGACAAATGTCACAGGCCAACACATTTATGGCCTTAGCTACATACGCTGCAATGCCTGTTTTTTGACAGGCCTCTAAAATACACAAATCTCAACATGGCAATACATACAAACCAGCACAAAACACAGACAATAATGTGAGATATTGCTATTTTGAAGACTTCTTCTACCAATGCAAATACATTTAATGAACCCCTCTATGCAGAGCTAATAATGTACTCCTCTGAGCTCCGGTTTATGCGGAGTTGTGTTAAATACACCTGATAGTATAGCTGTTTATCTGGATATTTTAATTCAATTTAATTTTACTTAGTTTTCACTCTGGCCAGAACAACTGGCCAGAATGATCATCATTGGCATTGAAACATTAAGAATAAAGAAAATAGAAAAATAAGGAAAATGAAAGATTTGCCATAACCTTGTCTTGTAAGTAACTAACTGTTATTTATGTTAATAAACCATTTTTACAATGCCATGAAATGTTTGGTTTCCACAGTATACTATAAAAGAGGCTACTGTATATCGATATATGTTAAATAAAGACCACTCTCAAATGAAAGTGGTGAGACCTCTACAGTAGTTTGTACCTGCAGTCTCAGATTGAAACCGCATTTGCTTCCTCTTGCGAAGCTTTTTCTGCTCAACGTTTTCTCTCTGGTTTATAGGAATAAGGAACATGTTTGAAGTTATATTTCACTTTCAACATGTCTGTCACTAATTCCACAGCCTCTAATTACAGGAATCCCCAGAGAAGCTAGCAGTAAGTCAGTGTAACAAACGCTACGGCCTCGTCTGCAGCCGGTTCCAAACCATTGGCCATTACGTTATACAGAATGGTAATTACTATATACTACTGTTTCACTTTTAGCGCAGTGATCATTTAATGCTGTTAAAAAGCTACCGGTAGCACCACCAAACAGACACGCGCACTGTTACCTTCACTTTGCACTGACTGCACCCGGAATGGAGGAATAATGAGGCGCCCGGAGAAACCTCAGGGGTGATGTAGGAAGGCCTTGTTGTACAATAGATAAACAAATCATTTGCTGTAATGTTATCTAAATAATGATATCACCATGAATAATGTTATTCGAACGACAATAAATGGCCACTTGATAAGAAGAGCGGGGATTTACAGTGTCTGCGGGGACAAACATGATAGTAGTGAAATAAATGTAGTCCGGAGCACGATGCTGTAATTCAATCTTTAGCTAAGATCTTTACGGTACAGCCGGGGCCTCTGCCGTCAGCTGCGCGCTGCCATGGAGCGCCACGTCTCCCAGATAAATTCTCATGACAGTCTGCGAAATGCTCCCATAACCAGTGACACTGGATGATTTCCCGCCTCTGACAAGCCCCAGTATTGAGTATGATAACACTTACTTTGTCTTCATCCTTGGCTGGAGTATAATATCAATCCGTTTGATGATCCAGCAAACCGAGTCGGGCACTTGTGTATCAATCTTCATACATCGCTGCCTAGTGTCTAACAAAGAGCCCAGAATGGGATCATTCAATCACTCCCAGGCTGTGCTGTGTTCGGTACACTCGGCCTTCTCTACAGCTCAAGTGCTTCGCTCCCTGTCAGCATCTCTCCGATTTTTCATCCCCTTCTTTCCCCTGTCTCTTTCTTTTACTTGCGCGGGGATAAAGACACAAATCTCGGATGATCATACAATGGCGCGCTCCTCATAACTAAGAAGTCACGCGGTCAAATAGAAGCAGGGAAAAAAAAGGAGACACATTTTTGTCTGTTCTCATCTGCCGGCTCTCACCTTTCTCATGAGCTAACTCTACTTTTACCGCCCATAAATCACCGCTGCTTTCCTGTAAACCCTTCACCACTAGTAGCTTCAATGTCCTGCTTTGTATCTTGGAACAAACTATTTTTTTTTTTTGCAATTTGTTGTTTTTTTTTTTTTTATAAACAAATGTTTATACAGTATTTGTGGAATCAAACTCAACCAATCCACCGCCTTGATATTGATATCATTCTCATGCATGCTAATAAGCTAATACGATTGAGCGTGGCACAATTTGTCTTTTTACACCTTTCTATGATTAAAACAAATGCAATATAAGCTGTTAATTGTTGAGCTTTAGAGGCACTTGTAGGTGCTAGTTTGGGACACAGCCAGGCTAGCTGTCGCCACCCATTTCCAGCCTTGCTGCTAGGCTAAGCTACCCAGCTGCTGGCAGTAGCATCATACGTGGCCTACCCTACAGATATTAGGAGTGATATCCAGCTTCTCATTTGAATTTTGGTAACACCCGCCAATCTATTCCAAACTATAGACATAATCACCATGATGTTGTGGGTACAACAACTTTAATTTCTGGGTATAAAACTGCCCGTTGACAAGGATTGAGGAGATATGTGAAATCGGCAGACTTGTTTGTTTGTGTTGCCATTTTCAGTCATAACTGTAACATTTAAATATATAGAGTGAAACACAGTGGTACGACTTATCTGACATTTGTGCTGTGGATATTTTATGTGCTGTTGTGCTGGTGTGCTGTTGTGCTGTTGAGGTAAGTCTCCTACCTAATGCTAGTGAAAGTTTTGTTATCAGTAAGTTACGACAGCATCAAACATGCATTTTAGATGAATTAGATCTATACTTGTTAAAATAGCATTAGTAAAATAAGACAATTCAGTTGTATGTAAGTAAATGCATGATGCAATCTGGAAGTTATTGTAAACAAACTTGTTATTTGGTCTTTTAAAAGACGTGCAATCTGTAATAACACAGTGTCACTCATAGGGTTGTTTTTTATTTCTGATTAGTTTGGTGGTATTGGGCTTTTGTGCAATGAGCCACAGTCGACAACCAGTAGAACTGCGTGTTCCATGACATTGTACAGTATGAAAGCAATGTCTTAAGCCACTCACTGTTGACCTCTGCCTGAACTGAAAGATGAACAAAAAAATAATAATTGCATTTCTGAATTCCCAGAAGTGTACAATAACAAATTGGCCTCTTATGGAGGTCAGACTCAAAATATATCCGCTACATGAGATTTCATCATGCATCATGTGGCTACCAGGTAAAAAAGCCCTGTTCGAGTCTGAAAACAAGCAAGCCAATCTCCAATATTGATATGAATGGAGTGGACAAAATAATAGAAACGTCAGTACACGCAATACAGTAAAATATTTTCAAAAGAAGTGAACATTCTTACGTTCACATAGGGAGGGTTTATTGCAAGACTGCATTTGTTAAAGATTATAATACTCAAATAAACTGGTAACTGAGTGCACATATACATACATTATGTGTATATATATATGGCAAAATGCACGTTAAATTACATGTTGGATACTAAGGTAATTTTTTAATAATATGAGATTTAATTCAGATAACAACAATAAAAGTTACCAACTGTAGCATACTGACTATTTCTGTGTATTTACGCTGACCATCTCCATCGCTGTGGCTCTGCAGCAGGGTTTGGTGCACCGTGAAGACAACTATGAGCCTGTGCTCTCCCAGTGAAATATAGCTCAATCAATAGACACTCAGCAATCAACTTTTACTTGTCAGTTTTGATATATCCGATTGTGGCTCTGGGTTGTTTTGCGATGTCTAATGTTCTGTGAAGATGGGCCTTTCATATTCTTTATTGTTCCTCTCTTCCTCTTTTTTTTGCCCCCATCGACAAAAAAATGTGTTCACACTTTTGTGAAATAAACCTCAGAGGGAGAGGAGGAGAGGAGTGGCGGGGGGGAGGTGGGGATGAAGGAAACAATGAAATTTAACCCGTTTAAAACTGTATCATTTTCAGACCATACCTCAGGGCGCTGGGTGTTTATCGGCGGGACTGGAGAAGCAGAGATCACCGGACTGGTAATTGTTTCCTCTAAATCTGCTGAGCTCTGAGGAACACCAAGTGCAGTTTTTCATCAGACAGAGAATGAGAGGGTAAAAGGACAATACTAAGAAAAGCAAAAATGCTTTAGTCCATCATGTTGGTTTTTATCACTTCATCTAACAAGTGAGTAAGGCCACTAGCCCTTCCACACAACGTAATTATAAACACAGCTTTTGCCACCGCCGTCTTCGCTGGAGAAAGGCTGGTTTCTGCTGCTGCTGAGCAGCGTACAACACTTTCTTTGAATAAAACATCCAGAAAAGAAAGGGGGAGAAAAAAAAAATACACAATAGATTGCATAGGTATTTTAAATTTGATAGAAACAGAAGGAGAATCGAGGTGTTTTGAAAAGCAACCTTAGCGCTAACCTGATTTGACATTTTCCTATTGAGTCAAAGCTCAGCAATAGGCCTGATATCTCATTTGGCTGTAAAGTGATGTGCTCTCCACGCAGCCACAAAAAAAGACATCAGAAAAAGCAAAGTACTGCCACTCTCCACTCGGACCAATTTGTCTCCATCACTCCATTCATATAAACACTGAATGATTTAGCCAAAATTGCGTGGAGAATCTTATGGGGATTTTTTTTTCTTTCTCCCCATACTTTATTTTCATTATACTTGCGAGCATGTTAGAGGTTTTCGATTGTATGCGTGCGTTTGGCTTTGAAAGTCGCAGATTTAGTGCCGCGGTATTGGCTCATTTTTCATATCCATTGTTGGCTTGTCAGGGTGTCATAGCTGTTCCACAGAGCTGTTAGATCAGTCCAAATGTATAAATCATCCAGGATCTGACACACTCATTTAATTTGGGGGGGGGGGGGGGGGGGGCGGGGGGGGGGGG
>OMLP01004454.1:17819-65096 GCA_900302685.1 Spondyliosoma cantharus | reverse complement strand
ACGACAAGCCACAGGCTGGATCATCATACACACACGTTGTTGTTTCCACATTTGCTTATTCTTGATTTTTTACAATATTTTTTTAATTATATGGAACATGGAAAGGTTTTCAATTTAAACATGATATTTGGTCCATTTTAAATAATTAATAGGTAAGGTAAATTAATAGGTAAGATATTAAAACCAGAAAACATAGATGGGACAGACGTTTCCAGCAGTCGACCTAAAACTATTGTTTTTTTGGGGTTGTTGGTGACATCAGATTTTAATCAAATGAAAATGAATTTAGCAAAAAGTAGCAATGTTTATTGTTTCACTTTTGAAATTAAAACATTTACTGCCTCAGAATATTATATTATTATTATTATTATATAGTTCCATAACTCCCAGTCATTGTTACTGTTACATTTCTGGGTTAGAGAGAAAACATTGATTGGTTGTGAATGCAGGAGGCGGATGGATACTTTTTGACTGCCATGAGGGCCGCACGCTGAGACACAGCAGCTAAGGTGAGTAGATCAAAAACTCTCTTTTTAGTAAACTCTGTGTACACAAACAATGTTCTCAATGCTCGTGTTCATGTGTAGAGACCCTGGTGATACTACGAGCAAAGTTTCATGTTGTGTCGAGCCTTCTTATTTTTGATGCTAGCTAAGTGCCCTTGCACTCCCATTCAAAATTAGCTTGAGCCAAAAACGAAACTAGTAAATCTTAAAAGTGCGTCTTTCGTCATAATTATGCGTTTACATGAAGGTTTGACTCATATACATTAACAAATAAAGCCTAGGTTGCTTTTTGCCGCGCTTTGCTTTAATTTTGGATGAATGGTTGGAGGAGGATGAGAAGAACCAAATGACAAAAAAGGAACGATTTGTGCCTACGTCACATGAAGAGCTCAATCAACTGGAATAGCTTGGTTTCACATGACGTCACATTGCTGCCTCACGAGAGCGCGAAATTCAGATGGAGGGCAGGAAGTGAAGTAGCTGAGGATCTGCCGTCTGAAAAATGCCTATGTTTTGTGTAGTTTACGGCTGCTCCAATCGTTCTAACCGAGAAAAGGGAAACAGGTTTTATAGAGTGCCAAAGATTTTTGTTCATAAAGGTGAGAAATGTAAAAAGCTCACAGAACAAGACAGCTTTAAAATGTAAGGATCATTTTGCAAAAGATGGTGTTTATGTGGATCACCAGGATCATCCGGTTCAAACCAATACTTTACTCTCTGAGAAAATACATGTATTAATTTCCTTCTTTGACCAAGACCAAAAACAAATCCTGCTTTTGAGACATGAACAGTAAATGGTTAATTCTGCTGAAATCTCCCCTTAACACAAATGTAAATACAAAAGAACAACACTGTGGGTTCCCTTTTATTCTTAAAATTTTATGTACAAGTGCGACTGATTTATTTTTTTTAATGTACATTCAATATAGAAAGTTTATATACGCAATATTACATTGAACATTTCACAAATTGCACTAGTCTTTCACATAGATTCGTAATCAGAGTCATTCGTCATGTCTTAGCAGAAGCTCATTTCCTGTGGTTATTATTCACTTATAAATATTCTAGTGCTTTTTGCATTCTGGGGGAAGGAAAATTACTTTAAAAAACGTGAGGCAGAAAGGGTAGCCTTCAAAGAGAGAGAGAGAGAGAGAGGGAGCAGACTGAATTGTGACTTAAGATCAGAAGAATAAGAGGCCGGAGATTTGGAGAGCATATTCGTATCAACTTTGAAATAGTGGATTGATCTAGACAAGAGTGTCAGCATCAACCAGTGGAGAATCAGGGCAGAGAATTCATACACATATTTTCTGATTTTAACATATCTTCCTGTTCAATATGAGAATCCATTCTGTAGACCAGCAAATGACATGTTTATGTGAGAAGTGGATAGGTCCTGTGCACAAATGTGTCACAAATGAGGCCAAGTACCCTCTGTTCAGGATTTAGGGTGAGTTCAGCCAATCAGGATATGACAAAGAGGAATAAGAGAACACAGAAGAGACCGTAAACCTATAATAAGCCTCAGTCTTCCAATGTCTTTCTCATGAAAAAAAACAAAACAATCTAGAGTAAAAAATATATTCATACAAAAAGTAAACTCTTCTGTGTCATTGGAAGAAACAAGAAAAGTAGCACAGAAAGAAAACAAAACGTGGTCATCCGTTAAAACAATTTCAAAGTGTTTATGAAGACTTGAGTGCCGTTTGGAAAGGGGAGTGGAGAGTGATGCTGGAGGAGGTGTCGCAGAGATTTTGGTGATGGTCGACGACGGCCCCGCTCTCCTCTGTCTTTCCCTCTCTCCATCCCCTCGTCCGGGAGCTGAACGGTCCCTCTCTGAGCCGTGAAGCTGCAGGGCAGTCTGGGTGGCCTGAGCGTGACCTGTGTGTGTGTGTGTGTGTGTGTCCGTCAGCCTTGGTCTCCAATGTCGTTGTCCACAGGGGGGGGGACGCTGGGCATTACCGTGGTGCCAGATCCTGCTGTAAGGTAACCTGCTACTCCTGGACCTATGAAGGAAGGAAGGAAGGAAGGAAGAAGAAGATTCAGTACAGGTGTGACTGAGCTGGTGTTCTAGTGATGAGCTACAATGATGAACTAAACTGCAAAACGACTGCATGTATGGAGGAGTGATAACTTCTGCTTATAATGCTTTTAATGCTAGATGCTTTTAATGTAGGGTTAGGGTGTAATGGGACAAAATCATATCTGCTCCAGTGTGCACATTGTTAGGTCAAAGGATGTGGTGGGAGAACATTGCTTTCCATGTGTGATTTATGGTCTTTGTACTTTCTCTCAAAATTGTGTTACTATACTTACACAGATAATAGACGACTTTTGTGCTTTAACTTATCATTCTGAAGTAAACACTGAATGCACAGTGCAATAGCTGTAGAAAAATGACATCATCAGCGCATGGATAGGTTTCCTACAAAGCTCTTTTTCAAGAAGCCATTCGGTCTACCACCAGGCTCAATTTCTCACAGTTAAATGAAGGTCAAATTATGGCACAAAGGAAGCGTGTCTGCCATTGCTCAACTAAGACAGGAGGAGGTATTGTTTTCCCTGGTCGCTATCTGTGGATAACAGTGGAACAACTAAACTGCAAAAGAGAAAGAACCCCTGATGGAGGAAGCAACGAAGGCAAAGACATTGAGTGATAGAAACCGAGGTAAAACATGAGCCCACAGGCATTCACTCAGTGAAGAGCGCTGTAATGTTGATATGTTTTCCTCTTACCACCAGGACTTGAGAGTGTTCAAAAGTTTCTTTCGACTCAATCAGTGAGTAATAAAACCTTTATTCTGCCTTTGCATAGTACTGGGGTTCTGAGGTCAAATTGCGATTCTTAGGGTCTTTTTTTTATTTTTGGACAGTAGCCTGGCTGCCATACTGTCTCGAAGAAAACAATACAGATAAAGTTATACAAAAATAACAACAACCTAGACTTGCTGCCTTGTGGTTTTATGCTTCCGCACACCATCAAGTTGCTCTTCCTGAGTTATGACATTGAATTATGGCCAGAATGTTTTTCAATGAATATTCCGTTGTCACAGGGAAATTGACCTTTGGGATATAAAATGTCTTCAGTTCATCATTTTATCCAATTAGACATTCATCTAAAATGTTGTCATAACTATCGTATCAACTCTTGAGTAATGGCAAAAAAAAAAATTGTTGTACGAGGTCACACTGCCTTTTGATCAGCAAAATCTAATCAGTTCATGCTTGAGTCCAAGTGGAAGTTTGTGCCAAAATGATGTCAGGAAAATCCCTCAAAATGTCCCAAAGAAGAAACATCCAAATAGATAGTTAGAAGTGCTGAGTCAAATATAATACCATTGACCGTATTATACTATAAATGGCCTGTAGTTTCAGTAGCAACAAGGAGGAAGTCCCACTTCCTTGCACTGACGTCTGGGTGGTACTAATGTTGCTCTTAATAAGTACTGCATTGTGTCCATTTCTTCAAAATTGACCCTAAATGTATTAATTTGACTCTTTATTTCTAAGAAAATCACTTTATATTTTTGTCAATTCCTCATTTTTATGTGTTTGTGTGGTTCATGAGGGGATTTTTGTTAATTTGTGAACATGAGGTGTGTTTAGTGTTTGTGGATGGAGATGGTAACATTATTTTCAGCACTGCCAAGATGAGGGGGTGGGAATGGAAAATTTAATAAAGGGTGAAGATGGAGGTAAAGAGGAAAGGTCAAACGTCAGGTCAAAGTCTACCTGCATCAGAACAAGCGAAAGGAGGGCTGCGAGGGCCCAGCTTAGGAGTTTAGAGCCCACCTCGCAGTGGGCTGCTGGCGGCCATGAGAGAAGGAGTGGATACCCCTGAGGAGGAAAATGTGGAGGACAAAGAGGAGGGGAAGGGCAGAGCCAGGAAGTTACAGGACGTGGAGAGAGAAAGGGTGGCTAGGTTTAAGTGAGGAATCAGCCACAAGGTGGTGTTTTGGATAAAGCAAAGCATTAAGATTCAACAACAGCCCAGAGAAAAGCACTCAAGACTTACCTTAAAACCTGATTTTAACAGTTTTGATTGTTTAGAAAATGTCAGAGAACATGTTCAAATAAACACTATACCTGTCAGGTAGCCTGCGACCTGGGACTCTGAGATGAAAAGATCATGTTTCTGGTCTTTGAAGGCACTCCACACTGAGGACTTCGCTAGAATCTCGTTCACCTGCAGAGAAGTGATTGGTTAAGAGTTACTAAGATGAATATCCAGTATGATGTCATTTGGAACAATTATTCAATTAACAAATAAAAGAAAGAATAGCAATCATCCAATGGTTTTAACTGATAATCATGCTGTCACACCTGTTCTCCGAACTGCAGACTGCGAGTCATGGACTTGAGAGCCTTGACTATCTGGGCCTTCGTGGCTGAAGGGTTATCAAGAGTCTCCAGGCCGATTCCTTCCAGTAGCTTCAGGAGGTATGGAACCAGTTCCACTCTTAGAGCCTGGTCAGTTCATTAACAAAATGCTCGTTAATTTTACATGGTCATCAAACAATAATGATCAGCATTAAAAAAAAAAACAATAAAAGGTGACTGGTGTTTACCTGGGCGACCAATTCAGTCTGCTCCTTCTGGAACATGCGGTTGAGAGCTTCACAAGCCAATCCGGCCATGTCGGCCCGACTTTTCATCCCAGTCATTAGGGGGCCGATTGTTTCCAGAGAAGCCATGGAGCGCACACACAGCTACACAAAACAACAGTGTTAGCTATTGTTTTTAGCTATGTTAGTGTTGAATTAGTGTTTAGTAAGTAAAACTGGATTCCTTGTTTAAAAACAGCAGAGCAGTGTAAAAACAAGTCCAGGAAGCTTTACTCATTTGGCTCCTCACCTCATTGTCTGAAAGCACGTGGATGAGGCGGATGGAGCACTTGGGCACGGCATTGTTCTTGTGGTTGAGTGCTGCCAGGATGCGAGGCAGGTGACCCAGAGGAGGAACCTGGTCGGCCAGCTGGCTTTGTGTGCTGAACAGACATACTGCTGCCATGGTAACCGTCTCCAGGGCCTCACCCTGCAGGAGACCGGAGATGTCAGGAAGAGGTGAAAATTGCTTGTGTGACACAAGACGATGACTGAAAACAAAACCACCGCTGCGTTTCTGTTTCTCACGTTAGGGTTGTTTTTCTCCAGCAGCTCGGTCATGGTCTCCAGGAGGGACACCAGGAACTCCCGAGGCTTGCGTAGCACCCAGCCTGGCTGCGCGATGAAGATACGCAAGAAGACGCCACCGACTTCTAGCTCGCCCTGTCCTGCTCCACAAGCCACTGTGAAGTCATCTGGCATCTGATGAAACAAAGCAAGACGTTATTGTGACATTAAATCAAAAACACGTTATTGTATTGTAGTGAGTTATATGTTAATGCACTTACTTTCCAGTTCACATCAGGATTATCCTTCTGCTGTTTAAAGTGCCTGTAAAAGTTTAAGAAAGTAAATTAGGTGATGTTGAAGCATCCTAAGGGCTAGAATACAATGTATCACGCTTGTTAAATAGGGTATCAAATTGGGCTCCTTTCATACTCGAGCATCAACTCCCGGACAGTTGTGGACACTTTCTCCCTCGAGTTGTCGTTCCAGATCAGTTCAGGGTTCTCGTGTGTTCCCTCGAATATGTGCACTGCTGCTTCAGCGTTGTCTCGCATAGCGTCCATGAACACCCCAGGGAGGAAACGCATCAGCGTTAGACGCACCTGGCAAAGAAGATGATGAAGGAGATGAAGAAGTGTTAAAATGATGCAACAAAGACAGGAGCTGTTTTGCTTTTTGTCCTTCCAGACGGACCTTTGGCCCAACCAGCTTGTCTGAGGTCATCTTGGAGAAGAGCTCTGCAGTCTGCGTGCGGACCTGGGGATGTGTGCAGTTACAGAAGAGGTCGAGCAAGTAGATCAGAGCACCTGAGGAACAAAGAGATAAATATGAGCATCTAAGAATTCATATAAATATAGAAAAAAACAAAAAGGAATTACACTGACCTTTGGCCATAGCCTCTTTGACTATCTTTGTGTTGGAAGTCAGTGCATACAAGGTTTCCAACACAATTTGGCGACCTAAATGATGCAAAAAATATGTTTTAGTTCAAAGATACAACATTTCAATCACCACAGCAAAGTGAACCGGCGACTTATTTCTTCTTACTTGAAGGGAGTGAGTGCAGCAGCAGCAGAAGGTTGGACAACACTAGCGACTCTGCAATGTTGCTAACACATTCTTGGTTTGATGTCACCGTATTCACAACCTGTAGATGAAACCAAAATGACTATAATGTAGGAACGGACATACTGGAATGAACAACCATTAGATATTAAGACCAAGAAGCTCTACCTCCAACACCAGCTGCTGTACTCTGCCAGCTCCATGAACCCTCAACAAAGAGAAGAGCAGTTTGAAATGTCCGATGCACTCCGTCTCCGAACCTGAAATAATGCAAAGTGAGGTGCTTTGAAAAGAAGCTCAGAAATTTGGACGTTTCAATAAAAAGCTTGAGGTGTCATGTCTCACCAGGGTTGTTCTTGATGACGTTACGTAGAGCCTCTAAAGCCATCTCAGCGAAGCGGAGCCTCTCAGCGTGCTGCTGGGACTCCACCTTGTTGCTCTGACTCATGGCCAGCAGAGTGTGGAGGTACTGGGCCTGGGAGCCGACGTAGTCTAGCAGACTGGCGGCAAATGCTTTGGGGTACTAAAACAGAGACGGTTAAACATGTTATAGCGTACAAAGTGTTTTAAGTGCATTTTATACTGATGGTAGAGCAACAGCGAATAATCAATTAATTATAAAAACATTAATAGCAGAATATTACAATAATTAATAAAGAATATTTTCTGATTTCTTTACTCTTCTCTGACAGTGAACTGATTATCTTCAGATTGTGGAAAACAGATATTTGAGGATGACATCTATGGCTTTGAGAAACACTGATCACTGGACATTTTTATAAACCAGAATACTTATTGATTAATCGAGTGCTTACTACAAGGAAAATGTGTGTCAATGGTGCCGCCAATAATCACAGCTAGAATAAATATGGCTGTTTGAGATCGGGGTTCGGACCTAATTTACGCTTGAGTGCTTTATTCCATATAAAAAGCTTTTGGCAGACAGATGACTGATGCCGAAGGGCAAATGATAAAAAAAAGCTTGCTGTATATTTGATGTAATCTAATCCTTGTACTCACCTCAAGAGGAAAAGTCGGTTGCTCGTTGTAGACACGCACAAATATCTCTCCAACTATCAGCTCTTTGCTGTGATCATTGAACACAAACTCTGCACCAAAGCTTTTATCATTTTCTCCCTGAAAAGAGACCACAGGGAAGATGCATGAATACTTGATAGTTTATCAACAGTATATATACTAATATCAATATATAGCATTTTCCTATATAAACAATTGCATAAACGACCATTTCTATAATATAAACATCAATAGCGACTTAGATCAATCCCATACGTGGGTTAACCTGTTGCCACACACCACATGTTATGTAATGTTTGTAAGAAAATGTAACAAATACAGTTTGGAAGAGAAAAAAAATATATACGTAGTAATCTTACCCTCTTTATGTTTCCCTCCTGCTGACACTCCAGGAACTCCAGCAGCTCGGCTCTTGTTCCATTGTTCCAGATCAAGTACGGGTTCTCTGAGTTACTATTCAGCAGCTTCAGGACCTGAAGGAACAGCAGGACATGCGGAGCTCAGCTCGCTGTTGGGATTTATGGATGTATATGCTTTGTATCCACTTCTACAACTTACCTCAGCAGGAGTTCCTGTTCCCAGCTTCCTTGAGATGTACGGTGTCAGCATGGCTGCTAAGCTCTTGCGGATGGTGGGGTTCTCAGGAGGTGTTCCCTCGATGCCGTTGGTCTCTGAAACTGGATTGTTCCCGTCTGGTGTGGGTGGCGCCTGGGCGTAGCCTCCCAGACGGCTGAGAGCTACCAGACTGAGCTTGGCCAGGTTGTTGGCGACCTCCTGTTGGTTTGTTTCCTGGTTGGCCTGAACGCCACTCTCCTCCAGGGTGTAGTCGTAGTTGAAGAGGTGGACCAGCAGGTGCCAGAGCACACCAGCATGGTATAGATGGGTCTGTAGGAAGAAATCCACTGCGAAGGAGCTCACGCACTGGACTGCCAGGGCGGCCGTTTTTGGGAGACCCTGAGAGGACGTGAGGATGAGAATTGAGAATTAACATTCAAAATAACATTTTGTCCAAATCCTCCAAAAGAGGTTTATGATTTTTTTCTTTGCCATTACAGACAGAAAACTCAGAAGAATAAGGTAAAAAATTAGCAGGTGCAGTTTCTTACCTTTCCATAGAACAAGATGTGACAGAGGTCCCTGATGATGTTTGGCAGTTCAATGATCTTTTCTCTGCATTCCTCAAACTGGGCTGCGACACTGTAGCACTTACAGATGTGCCCGCACACCTGTAGCACATTAAAGTGTTAAAAAAGTGTTAAAATCACTACAAGCATTAAAGTACTCATTTCTGGAAAGAAAGTTGACGACAGGTGAATCAAGACTCTAACCTGTACAGCCATGTCTTCAGGCTTGCTGGACGCAGTTAACACAGCAACACACCGAGAAAGAGCTTCCAGCAACACCTGATCAAAACACAACAATTATTTTATTCAATCACAGTTCTCCACATCCACATGTAGATGGATGGCTGTAATCTTTCACTCAGACAGGTTGAGATTTAAGGTTTTGTGATGGGGTGTTTTTACCTCTATGCCGTTGTCTCGGCGCAGCTCCTCTGCATTCAGAGCCGAGCAGTTGACAGTGTGGAAGGCAAGTTCAACGGCAGCCGGAAGGAGAGGAGAGGTCTTGGAGAAGAGCTGATCATCCTCCGTTTCCATTGTGATCGTTTTGATGAGCATTGGGTAACCGGCATATTTGTATGGTTCCAGTTCTGTTTGTAGACAAGGAGAAACCATATTAGTTAAAGGTTAGTTAGTTCATTTGACTTTTTTAAAAAAGATCACTCGGCACTATGAGCATCAACTTGTTTCTTTTTTTTAAATATTTGTTTTGCCTTTTATCGGCTTTATTGACAGAACAGCTGAAGATATGATAGGAAACAGGATGAGAGAGAGTGGGAGTGACATGCGGCAAAGAGCGCCCAGGCCGGGACTCGAACTCGAAGACAAAGCCTCTGCACATGGGACGCCTTCTCTACCAACTGAGCTAAACTGTGCCCCCCCTCAACTTGTTTCTTACTAAATGGATGAAAAACAAAAGGAAGGAAGAAGAATAGCAGAAACGGTTTCTATCTACGCACCTTGTTTGTGTCGGTTGAAGAGGATGCTCTGAGTTTTGAGGATGAGGATGATGTTTTCTGGGTCGGGGCCATCCAGGATACGTGCAGACTTTGTACAAAGGAACTCGTAGGCTTTATTTACTTTCTCAAACATGTCCTGAAATATAGACAGAAAAGTTGAAAATTAAATCCGTGGATTAAGTTATGTTTATAGCTCTTACACACATATCATGCTTCTAATGATCGTAATACGTACTCTGCCCTCAGGGTTCTTGTCGGGATGGTACTTCTGTGCCAGTCTGAAGTAAGCCTTCCTGATTTTACTTTCCTCGTGCCTGTAGCGAGACATGCCAACATTTGAGTCCTACTGTCCAATTCCACATTACCCAACATTTAATCCCACCCACTTACACATACTTCAAGTTTATTGCTACCACCCAGACAAACAACAACTCAAAAGCCACTCACTGTCCCTGTCCTTGTGGGAGGTTGAGGACTTCGTAGGCGTCATCCACAGACATGGATGGAGGCTTTTTCTCCACCTCTCTCTTCCACGCTTCAAGAGTATCTTTTAGCAGCTTTACCTGCACGGATAATGGTGGGTAAATGTTAAAAGAAGATACAGTTAGAATGTAAGTAAGGTTTCTTGAAAAACTAATTAGGAAAGTGTTAAAAATAGAAGCCTTTCCTAGAAAATAGGACACTGATAAGGAGCAACTGGGGAAAAAAACAAGAAACATACAGGTTCTCGAATGGGCCAGTTGGGGAAGCGGGTGGTGTCGCACAGATGTCTGAGGTAGTAGATGTTGCAGAAGAGCTCGTTGTCCAGCTGAGGGAAGCTGATCACGGGTATGGGGCAGTACTGGTAGAGGGCCCGAGTGTTGCTCTGCAGTCTGGGGCTGAAGTCAGCTACGTGAGCAGCTATCTTCTCGATCATCATCCGCCTGAAAGTAAAAGTTTAAATACAATTTAATACATTTCTATGAACCAAATGTCTTTCACACTAATTAGACATGCTAATATCTACCTCATCTCGCTGCTCCAAATGGCCTCAGGCGTATCAAATTCTCCAAGGAATATCTCTGAGATGCGCTCAGCCTCGTAGTTCTCCAGGTAACACACCATGGCCTCAGGCAGCACCGGACCCAGAACGCTACGCTGCACGATATCCTGACCCTTAGACTGGGGAGAAGGAACAACAGATTTTTTTTTAAGAAGATATTTTGATAAGACAAAATTTGTCGTAAGGGGGGAAAAAAATCCACTTTACCTCCTCTGATTTGAAGGCTTGTTTCAGATGCGTGTACTTCAGGAACCTAAAGAAAACACAAGAGTCTCAGAGGTTATTATTAAGATATATTGTTCTAAAGCCCTTTTCTTATAGCTAATCAAGTTACCACAAGTAATTTTATGTTGGAATAATTACTAATATGTAGAACAGGTAAGTCAGTTTCTAGTCAGTCTGTTGATTGTCTGTTGTCAGTCATCAAGAAAATAAAACATTCTGGGGGGAATTTTAGCATGTCTGGATGTTGATATGATATTTGTTGTGTGTTTTCACCTTGCCACAGGAAGCACGTTGGAGCCAGTGTACATCATGATGAAGAAGAACACACCAGTTAAATAGAGGCGCTGCAGATTAGGGTTGTCCTGCATCACCAGGTACAGCATGTTCGCTACCTTTTCCACCAGGATGGGGTCAAAGGTCAACAGCAGCTGGAGTTGACAAGGAAAAAATGGGTCAATTTATTTAATTCAGTATATCAGCAAACTGGATATGACATGAAAATACAGGCAAAAAAATACAGATTTATTTGTGCAAATACCTGAACAATGTGAGGGAGACAAGCGTTGTCACTGATCATCCTCTTGATCTTGGGTAAAGGACGGATAATGGCATTATCTTGGTCCCTGAGTAAAAAGTAAATAAACACGTTATAAATGGGGGTATTTTCTGGATGTACAAGCCACAGAGGTATTTTCTGCTTCACTCACCTGCTGGGGTAGTAGGAGCACATGGTGATAAGCATGTTAAGGATTAGTGTAGCCAGGTCAGATTCATTCATCACTGCTTGTCCAGTGGCCAGGAGGCACCATTTTAGCTGGGGGATGGCCTGCAGGGGACGCCAGCCGTCCATTCCTTGAGCCCAGCAGCGCGTCTTTGCTGTCAGGACGCCTGTGCTCCAAAACTCCTGCATCTGGAGAAGGAAATGCAAAAAAAAAACACAAGAGGTCAAAAGGGGTGGTTGATGTTATTGCTCCCCTTGATTACCAATATTTGGTACTGGCCCTGAAAAATATGAGAAATATCTTGGTGATTTCCTACTTTTAAACATTATGCAAGACATTTTTTTTTTCAGGTTTTTGGGTATGCACAAATATTGCAACATTGACCTTTTCGAGAGGGCTGTTGAATGAATGAAAGAGGGAGGTTGTTATTCTGAGGTTTTACAGCTATATGTAAACAGAAATATTAGAGAAATATTTATTTTCTTTAGCCATGTAAACAGATTTCAGGATATGAACATTGTCTTTTTCCAAATAAGGGCAAAAAACGAAATATTTTCCACATGTAAACGTAACCACTGTAATAACTGGGAGAATGAAACAATGTCTCCTCTAGATATCATCAAACTACATTATCTGACCATTTGTTCCGCATCACATAAGTAAAAAAAACAATCACGACCTGAACGACAAAGATGTTATTGGATTTATCAGTACTTTATTACGTTAAGTTATTCTTAACGGGTAAAATTACTACATTTAACCCAATTTGTTAAATTGGACATTTTAAAATGATAACACACCTCCTCAAAACTGAAAGGTCCTCTTCTCTCCTTGTCTGCGTTTCCAAAGTACCACTCTTTCTCACTCTCCCTCTTCATGTCTGGCGATGCCTCCAGCACGTTGCTCTGTGGAAAATAACAAGACCTGTTTGACACTCTACAGAGATTAATTAAAGCTTCAAACGACGGTCAATGTTGAATTAAACCTCAGTGGTGGCTCATAGAGAATTACAATAACAGTCGATATATAGAGCTCTTCTCTTCATGCAATATGACTCACCTGCAGAGGCACAGTCGCTCTACTGGTGTGCAGATGGGCCAAGGTGAGCAGATCCACCAAAATGCGCACCCCATTTGAGTCCATCACCTCTTTCACATTTTTCTGCAGAACAAAAAAATCAATCAATCAAGACAGAGGGTTAGAGATGGAGGTTAAATGAACAGGCAATTCTGTTGATTTTACTGCTTACCCTGTTGAGAATTAGTTTGTTGAGGAAGAGTATGAGTCTGTCTCTTTCAAGTTTGTCTGTGCACTGTGAACACAAAAACAGCATTATGGATTTCAGGATAAATTATAAGACATGAAAACACTTCCATTGATGTATATATTTGAGATCACGCAGTCACAGTCTCTACTCACTCTGTCCAGCATGCCCACAATATATTTTGTGTCCGTGAAGGGGCCAATCTCCTCGTAGCACTTCCCATAGACTATTGCAAGCGCCTGCAGGCACAGGCACTTCATCGTAACTTTGGGTGTAAGCAGAAAGCGATGGTAGAGTTCGTTGAAGAACTCGTATCTGAGAAGAAAGAGAGGCAAATGCATTCACTTTGGACTCGGTGTCGAGTGATAGCATCAGTGCGGTCTGTTGGGCTGTTGTATTGCAGTCTTACGATCTCTTGATGGCGTTTGATTCTTCGTTTTCATCCTCCTCAAGCAGCAGACGCAGGTAGTAATCCCCGATCTTTATCTCATCTGAAAGGCACTCATATTTCACCTGCAAACAAGAGCACAGACATAACCCTGCATTTATCTGTGGGATTTCCTGAGGTATCAAGGTCTAGCTTAAAACTCTCGTGCATTGCAGACAGTTATGTTTTAATTTAATGAGAGCCATAAGATCCAGATAGCAGTGAACACAAACCTCAAACTCCTGGTGATTCCAGGAGATGACGGTGGCACTGCCGAGCTCACGGTCCACACTGAAGGCCCGCATCTCCCCCTCCAGAGCATCCCGCAGCTCCTCCCTCGTCTTCAGGTTCCAGATGAGGTTGGACCGAGCGTGGTCGAGCTGGAATCTTGAGAAGACAAAGGAGCAAGTCAGGACCACGGCCTGAAGAAATGGTTCTCTGTTATACAAGTAAATGGTCGGAAAAAGCAACCTGTAGTAGAAAAGCTCCCAGTTGACTTCAATCTTTATCCTCTGCCGCCTCTTCCTCAGGATGACAGGCTTTTGGTTTGGGTTCTGAAAACGAACAAAAGACGTAATAATTCAAATTAGTGTATCATCAACCACATCATTTAACATTTATCTTTTTTCAGCTTATGCCATAAAGAGAGTTTTGAGGTTAAAATGGCGACAACATGAGCAAGGTTTCACACAAACCAGAACAACAGAAATGAAATGAAGCCAACCAATGTGTATGACAATGCAACATAAAATGTTTTTCAGAAGGAAGAAAGTCAGTTTTAAGAAACAACAAGACCAAAAACAAACACATGTCGCCATCGCACCAACATAGAAAATAAAGTTATGACACACGAAAACCAAGATGGGATCCCAACATTGAGTGTGTTCTTGTAATTCTAACAAGGCGAGACATATCTTTACAGAGATCTTTCACTTTATATGCTATGTGAAGCTTTATGTGCTTTGCATAATTAGATTCACAACTATCATAAATCTGTTGTTTCATGCTGCAAAAGATGACATTGCTACTCAAGCCTCACAGGATTAAGTTCTGTATTACTTTTTACTTGCAAGGTCAACTTTTTTTTGTATCATTATGGCAAATTTCCTGCATAAACAAAACTGGTGTGAACAACACAAAATATTGTTCCAGGCTACTTGGCAAAGGTCCTTCTGTTTATGGTAATTGTACTCTTAAATGAGGTCATTATTTATTTATGAAAAAACTCTGAACATATCCTCTATTGACAGCAGGACATGATCAGACTTGTTCAAATCTATGCTTTGATTGTCTACTGTGTTATTATTTGAAAGTGGAAATCCCTTGTAGACAGGTCTTTGCCTGGCTGAAGGTAAAAAAAAACACACTCAATGTGTCACATGAAGTTGGAAACGTGGTTTGGTGAGGAGGAGGATGATGGAAAGAAAATCAGCATGGATCCCATTGGTGAGTCCTACTTACCAGGTTATTTCTGTCCTGCTGCATTGTTTGACAGCAGAGAAACCACACAAGACAAGGGGAGGGTGGGGCAGAGACAACACAGAGAGGTTATTGTTCCCTCGGATCAAACAGAGGTGAATCGAAACAAAAAGGGTCACTAGAATGAGATCATACTAAATTATCTGTCACTAAATTGTTCAGAGTTATTAGCAGCTACCATGCTAACAACACATATACTTGGAGCATGTGGTGCAAATCGGAAAGGATGAATGTGATTAGGGAAAATTCAGTGAAAGCAAGCCAATCAAAACATGTAGTTGATCAGCCATTTCGCGGCAAATTGATGAGTGAGCGGAGAGAAGGAAAAGGTGACATTAAAGTCAGTTTTAAGGTTATTTGAAAGCAGATTTGATTTCACTTAGTTGGAAACGTCAAATGCAGCAGTTTTATTAACAGTCTAGATGACAACACCAACCTCGACCCTCCCACACAGGTTCAGACTAAAAACACCTTAGATCGGCTGCCTGCAATTATGATGTGTAATTCAAACATGTCATTTCATTTACATTCTAGCTAGGGTCAGGCCTATGTAAATATTTTCAAACCGGTTTGATATTAAGCCAAACTCCAGATACCAGACTGGACTCCTGTGTGTCACACCATAAAACCAAGCAAACACAGAGCTAAGTGTGGAAGTGCCAATCTGGAATGAAAGTAAAGCAGTCAAACAGCTTTTTTGGCTACATTTCAGTGAATATTAAACCCAGGGCAACTCAAATCACAGAATGAAACGTATTCCCCCTGAGCTAAGCTAAACACAATGTTAATAGTTTGTGTGTGAAAAGGGGCTAAGTTATCCCGTCTCTTAGCCTGCATATTCATAGCCCTGGGCTACAAATAAGCAGTCTTAAAACGCCTAATGAGCTCACCAAGTTCCTGAAAAGTTTCATAATATAATCCCTGTTAAGAAATGAAAGGTTTCTGTCCTCTGAACTGTTAGAAGGCTTTTAATTTGAAACAGATGCAGATGAAGCAACTCTAATAGGGCAAACAGGGGCAGCTCAAATGGGACTTCGTACCCATGTATTGTGGCTCATAATATATACACCACAACTTGTTACTGATGAGAGTACTCTCTTGTAGACGTCTGTCGGAGTATAGCAGCCCTAATCGCCTATCCCGAGGCTCCTGCTAACAAAAATAACTTTGAGCTTTAAACTCATAAACCAGACCTAACCAGCAAAACCGGAAACCTACCCAACCCTTACCATAACAGAGATATTCTTTAAAACAAAGGTGACCTTTCAATATAAATAACCCTTGGTTGCACTTAGACACACCTGGAATGGAAAACGTTTGTCATAACGGAAGAAAGAAAACGCACGTTAAACATTTTTGAAAATGAGGACAAGCAGTCTGAATAGCAAATATGCAAAGCCCAGAAAAATCAAATGTGGCTGCATCTTGACATGTGCCGTTTCCTCAAGGTCGGGCAGCATCAGAGCCGTCACTGCTCTTCATGCAAAATAACAGGAGCAGCTGAAAAGAGTGTGAGTTTGCCTCTGGATACTGCAGCACTGGTCAGCAGCAGCAGCAGCAGGAGGAGCAGATATACACACCTGAGCACACAGTCAGCAGCAGCAGCTTGTCTGATAGATAACAGATAGATCAGCCCCTCAGCCCTTTTGTAAAGGAAGATAATCCTCACCTCCTTCTGGGCTATTCCCATTTTATCTCTCCAGTGCATCAACACTATATCGGCCTTCTCCTTGGCAAACTTTTCCACCTCTTTGGCTGCTTTGCCTGCCATCCGCTGCCATTCTGGGACTTTGTTTCGGTTTAGCTGGTCCTGTGGGTATATAAATATAACAAAAGATGTCAAGAAAGATATTCTTATTGAGCTTTATGTTCCATCTGCAGATGTGATATATTTGTCCAGATACCGTGGCGATTTTCAAGTTGTCACGGATGTGCATTCTGTCCACATCTTTCTCCGGCACTGCATCAGCACTGTCCAAGTACGCCAGCAGGCCTGTTGGCTGAGAGTGCACAAAACAAAGTGAGATTGGTAAAGACTTAAACAGGGTGCCTCAGCTGCCAGAGAAAAGCTTTGGCTTACATCCTGGAGTACTTCTCTTGTATCGTCATCATTACACTAATAGTTTTTGCCATACACATTGGATGGGTATCAAATCTGTGTGTAAAGGTTGGAATCTGTAGCCTTACCAGTATCCTCTTGAGGAGGTTCATGGCAACAGGGTTCTCTGCCGTCCACAGGCCAACAAGGTGACGACTCAGCTGCCTGATAAAGAAAAATAGAGATAAGCAGCTGAGACATTTTTTTCTTGTTTATATACTGAAGCAACTGAAGCTTTTTCTACCATTTCATGCAATAAGTGATTCTCTGGGTAAGAGCATGAGTGAAGTATTGAACTGTGAATAAAGAGAACTCATTGGAAGCTGCAGCTGGAACCAACAAACCCAAATTACTAAAAAACTGTGTGAGAGTGTGGATTTATTGAGGGTGGACCTGTTGGTAAGCATCCGCTGGTCACTGCTGATGGTGAACAAAGAAGTGTGCAGGTGCCTTGGAAGAGCCCCTTCACTCAAGGCCAGCTCCTGCATCTTGGTGGCTATTTCCTTGTCTCCCTCCTTAATGTAAACAAATAGTGGTTGGTTATCATCATAAAGCATGACCATGAGGTGGGACCTAGTCATTGTTTTAGGAGGCAAGTCCAAAGTCCTAAACTGTGAGTTTTGAGTCCTAGCCAAGTAATTATGTACTCTTCTTCACCACGGGGAATATCGCTTTAATAAAAAGGCTTTGACTCAAAACTCTATGTACAAGTTCAAAGGTCAATATGTCAAAATAGGAAGTTGTGGCTCTCCATTCGAGGAGGAAGGATATAATATTTTAAACACTCGATGAGTTCATCGAAGTGTGTTTCCAATATTGGAAAACTATGAATGCCCTCACCTGCATGACTTGAAAAAGCTGTCTAGCCCAATAATGTGCATTCCTATATCGTATTCCAGATATATTTTGAATTTCCACAAGGGGGAGCATGCATCTCTGTCATTAACAAATTTCCTAAGCCTGTCCGCCATTGCTGGTTTGGCTTTCCCTTTATATTTGGCACAAATCAAGGTAAATAAGGTACGTCAGGAAGAGGTGGTGCTGACAATTACTTATCCTTTATTTATGCAATAAAAATATTAACACAACTTACGCAAAAGGGATTCCAGTATATTTTGTGTCATTTTAAGAGTTTCATGCATATTTTGTTGACTATCTGCATATCAGGAAGTGCAATTATCTTGGCCAGGGTAATCTCGCCATTAAACTTTCATATTGCCTTGTCTCCGTTTGCATGCATTTTGTTTTCATATAAACTCCAACATTTTCTTCCAACTAGAGACTGATTCTTCAAGTTTCTCTCCTCCAACTTGACTGGATGATCTGGGACTGGTTTAAACAGAGTGGATCTGGTGTTGGCTAGAAATGAAAAGCGTTAGTGTAAATTGAGTTGATTGGGCTTGGGGAGAGGCAACAAGTATTTTCAAGTCAAAAGGCTCAAGTGAAGTCTCACATTTTTGAGGTGATTTATCAAGTGCAAGTCAAGTTGTAAGTCGACACTCTGATGGACACTTAAGACAACATTGTGATATTATATACACTGTGAACCACCAAACGCACAGAAAGGCTTACCTCAATGATGGCCTTCATCACCAGACCTGCTCCCTTTACTATCGCCATGGAGGGATGCTGGAGATAAAGACAAGTTGATTCAATGCACAAGCATCTACTGAATTGAAACCACTCATATTACTGACAGAGCACTGCATATACCTGGAAGAGTTTGAACAGCGTGCGACCGTTGGTGGCAACCATCTCAAGCAGCATATCAAACTGCTGCCCCTCTGTGGTTTCACTGTAGGGCGCGCAGAGGGCAAACGTTAAGAAATCCAGTAAGGAGCTGATGACCAAAGCTCCTGTTCCATGGTCCTGAAAAACAAAGAGTGACAGCTCAGATTTTGGCAATAGAAAAATGGATATAATGATATACAACTTCCAAATCTCCCCATTCTTCTCAGGTCATGTTGCATTTAAGATTGCTGACGAAGAACGAGGAAATGTACCACATTAGTGATGAATTTTTCAAGGAGGTTTTCCAGGAATTTCTTGGAGGACAGCAGGGAGGCCTTGTTCAGCTGTTCCTGCCTCAGGTCGTAGTCATCGTGCATCGGCTGCAAAGAAAAGAGAGAAAAGGTCAAGAGCAAGATTCCAGTGAAGTTTTCACTGCAAAAACTTGATGCATAAAAAAATTAAAAATGCATGTTGCATATTCATGCATGCATCTGATTGATGTCCACATATTTAGGTGATACTTACACACATAAGGGCACAGAGCATGTCTACAGCAGCATGTGTCACACCGTTGTTGTTCCGTTTTAAAGCTTTTACTGTCTTTACTCCCAACTTTTCCCTGAATCTGTGACACACAAACACACATTCCCAGACTTACCAACACCAATAAAACGAACATGACTTGAAAAAGTTGAGACACAAAAACAAGAGATTATAAACCAAACAAAAACTGTATTATTCAAAAGAGGTCTGGGGTTGGATACACAAAGAATTCATTGCTTCAGAAGTGGCTTGTTGATTCTTTTGTTCACAAACTGTCACGTCTTCCACTGGACTACTAAGCGTAACAACATAAAAGATGTTTTCCTTACTAAGCCATTCATGAATTTATAGCGATCTGTCCCTAGTAGTTGTGTGAGGGGAAACACCAAGCCACTCTAGCGATGAATCTTTCAGGAAAACCAATCATGGCTCATTTGCTTCACAGGAACAAATAATAAACAGTAAATACAGTTCCTCTCATACATCTCAGTGACCCAGAGAGATCACTAGGTTCTTTGATACTGTGATGTACAGAAATGTAAAGGATAAGATGGACAAAGAGGATAGTAGGAGAGAGCTAGCAGCACAAAAATAAAGGATGAGAAGATAAGATGGCGAGAGTGGAAGGTCAAGACAAATCGAGGCAGACAGCTCGACTGAGCAACATAACCTCCTGTCTGAAGTGCTGTCTAAAAGCCAGAGATGAAAGCAGAACAGAGATAAAAGAGGAGAAGGCTGATCAACAGACAGCTGAGAGAGGTTCTGGAGAAGAACAAGAGGGAAAGAGGCAGGCAAAAGGGCGGACTGAGATGTATGGATTCATATTTACGTTGCATCTGTGACTCCAGACCCTTGACCAGACCTTGGAATGACAGAGCATGCCTGTTACCAGCAGCTCAACAAAAAATATACTTTAAAGAAATAAAATCAGGAAGGTAAAGTGAGATAACTGCTGCATTCTTACTTAGGCAGCTGTGTGAAAGCCTGGAAGCCAGCCTTGGAGGCCACCAGGCGGCGGATGGCCTGGAAATGGCTCTCCAGCTCAGCGTTAAGAGCTGGCAGCTCTGCCTCCTGGGATAAAAGTGCCAGGATGGCGTTGTTGATGAGCTTCTCTTTGTTCTCAGAGAAAAGACCCTGAAGAGAAAACAGAGAGAAAGACCGTGAAACGAGTGTGAATCGTGCTCGGGCAGATGGATGGACATTAATCACACAGGACTTGAGCACACTCACATCTTGGGTTACTGCATGCAGCACTCCACTGTAGGATATGTTGGCGTTGAATCTGAACACTGCATCTGCAAAGTTGCCATCTGACAAAAGAAGGAGGGGTGGAACAATTAAACCAAAGCATATATATCACCTCTAAGAGAGATCAAGAGTCTGTAGCCACACTAGTGGATCTGCAACACTGTCTTTAGGCGTCTTTATAGCCCCCGTTTGTACCTCATGTACCATTTACTGTAACAATTTCATCCCATGTGCAGAACTTAACTTTGCCAGGTGTATTAGGATGTGCGTGTCATTTTTGTCATCTTTTGTTGTTATCATTTCATTATGTGAAGTTCAAACAGAAGTAAGTAAACCCTAAATAAGGTAATCACTACACTATGCCTGTGAAATATGAAAAGTAGATTGTGGACGCCTATAAGATTCATGATGATCTAAAAAATCATCAGATTATCATCCATATATTTTGCAATACATCTTATGGGACTAGAATGTCTTGGTGACACATGAGAGGCACAAACTTGGGCACATCGTTGCTTCAATTGAAATGCTAATGTTAGCATGCTAACATTCCCACAATTACCATGCTAACAAGCACATCTTAGTTTAGC
Source organism: Spondyliosoma cantharus (assembly GCA_900302685.1). Taxonomy (NCBI): domain Eukaryota; kingdom Metazoa; phylum Chordata; class Actinopteri; order Spariformes; family Sparidae; genus Spondyliosoma; species Spondyliosoma cantharus. The sequence continues at coordinate 43,927 of OMLP01004454.1, read as the reverse complement.
ATATTAGCATGCTATGAATTGTTAATTAGAACTACAGAAGCACAGCTGAGGCTGATTAGTATCTGCTCATAAACCAAAACCAAAACCAAACTGATAAAAAAAAAACAGACAAACTGAAAATTGACCTAAAGTTGATGCTGGATGAAATGTTATGGAATCACTAAAGTCGGTAGGGTTCATCTTCTAGTAACAATGAATGTCAAAATTTTATGTCAAAATTTTATGTCAGTCCATCTGATAGTCTATTATCAAAACCATCAAAATTAAAATCTACATTTAAACCTGCCTGACCGTATCATATAAAATCCAAATCATGTGAATAAATCTCACGAAATCAAAGGGCTTGAACTCACTTGGAGGTGCCGCCAGGAATTTAAGATGCAAGCTCTCCACCTCCTCGTCAACGGGCATGCTCAGCAGGCCCCATCGTTGCCCTCGCTGCGTGGGGGCCATCTTGACACACACGTCCCTGTTGCCTGATGCACGGACTCCATCGAGGAGGCTGGCTAACAGGGAGTCCCTGCAGTCACACACACACACAAACAGACTCAACTAAATGCATTACAAACGATTTTTGCTTACAGAGTGAACAACGAGCACATAGTTACAGGAAAGAGTTATGCAGGAGACCACATGCACACAGGCAAATTACTCATGTTGTAATTACAGTAAACAGTGCTGAAAAACATCAAGCAAGAGAGGCCAAAAATACACTTTACAACTCACAGAGGCATAAAGACAAGTGTATGTATTACATCTATGTACCTTTCTGTGGAGGAGAACTTCCTGATCTGACCTCTGATGAATTCAACTGTAAACACCTGAGGGTTGTCGACATCACAGATGAGGGCAAATACCTGAAGGGTGATGAGAAGAGTGAGAAAAACAGGGAGTGGAGGCGAGAGTTTACTCATATCACGAGTGCTTTCATCCAAGCTGTTAACTCGCAGTGATGCAGTTCATACATAATGAAAAAATGACAGGCAGCTCAATTAACATTTATCTTCAAAAGGAGTGCAACACAGGGAGAACAAAATGGTTTTCAGCGTTAACATTTCAGCCTGAAATTTTGATGACTTGATCTCGCTTTACTGTCTTAGCGCTCACCTCTCCAAAGGGTTTGATGGTAACTATGTTGTATGAAGCTGGGTCTCTCTCCACTAGACATGTCTCTGTCAGGGCCAGTATACGTTTAACAGGCTCCTAAGGAAAGAATGCAAAAATCAGTCAGTTATTAGTCATAGTCATAAGACTAACAAAACTGACAATTTGCTAATGTTCAGTGTCATGGTATACTTAGTTTTTTTTAGAGGAGAACTGTAGATCAGATTAGTAATTAAAAAAAAAGGCATTTAAGACAAAAAAGGTGAATTTGGTACACTAATAAACTAATAGATGCGAAAAATGACACTTCCCTAGTTGATTATTTACATCAGGCAATTATTTTTTTGTATAAGTTTTTTGATATTGTATGTTTAAATAGGCTAATCAGAAACCAACCTGAAATCAGAATGAAAATAAACACTTAAATGTGTATTTTGGAAGATCTCTTTCCACTTCTTCGAAAGATGACATGTTATAGAAGCGAAATAGCCCAAAATCTCAACGTTGACCAGTGGACCTCACCATAATACTTACATTTGGATAATTTCACAGTATGAAGGGCTTTTAAAGGATCTACAGCAATAGAATGTTAGGTAAGTGTTAGAAACATATCAAACAAGCCAATTAAACTGCTACATGTTTTCGAGTAGACGCCCCCTTAGCAATCTGTTAAAGTCGTCCTGGTGAATCCCTGGATCTCACTTTGAGAACCAAACAGTTCTGAGAGTAACAAGGAGAAGCAGAGTGTTCTCACCGGGTGTCGAGGGGTGATCTTCTGCACCACAAACTCAGCCAGTGAAGTGATGCTCTCGTCTGAGCTGTACTTCCCCAACCTGTCTGTCACGAAATCCTCAAAGGTCAGGGCGTCCTTCCTCAGTCGTAGTGTGATGCCGATGAAGTTCCCCGCGTGCTCTATGGCGCAGCGGATTATATCATCTCGATGCTCCGAGGCAAACAGATGCTGAGGGAAAGAGGCGATGGGAAGATAGAGGGGGAAAAAACGTCCTAATTTTGTTTCAACACACAACAACATGTAACACACACACACAACCTTTCTATGAATGCATACCAGCCTGCTGAAGCCGCCATAAAGGATGCAGAATCCTCCCTGGTAATCAGAGACCTCCACGAAGCCTTCTACATTACGGTAGTCGTAGGAACACACCACCCGGTTGGTGTGCGGGTCGATCTGGTCGATGCCGCCAGGTGTCACCTCTAAACTCACAGCTTTTCTGGTGTCACTCCAGTGGTGCTTGTAGCAGTTGTAACGCTGTTCAGCACACGTTAAAAACATTTTTGTCTCACCACAGCGGTACACATGCCTAAATAGATAACTTTTATTGACAGATTTTAGTACTTACCCTGCCCGTTATCTTTCCCTCTGAAAACTCTGTTCTGAATCTCTGTGAAAGAGAAAAAACAAAGAAATAATCGTATACAGCTGGCTGTAAATAATCCCTGAGTGACTAATATGAAGTATTGTCTTCACTGCAAAATTAGGAATGCATTTAATGAGCTCTGTGGGGAGATACCTATCCTTACCGCAGTATCTAAAACACCTCAGCACGAGGACTTTATTGCATCACAGCAACATACTATTTGCTGATACACATTTCTGATGAACAGCTACAGTGAGTCAAAAGACGGGAGATTTGCAAGCGCTGCATTCCCAAACAGTGCATCATACATTACATGACTTTCCTGGGGCTTTTTTTCTTTATCTTTTTGTACACATCAAAATGTGCAGTTATGACACAACTGAGAAAACATGGAAAAAGACCACTTCTGAGCTCCGTCTACTAAATATGTTTAGTCATTGTGAGGTAATGCGGCGGCTTGTCCTCACCAGTGCTTCTGTGAGCAGCTCTGTCCGGTGCTCTGTCGAGAACTTGAGCGTTTCAGACTTCTTGCCACTGCCTTTGCGGAATGTGAGGTTGAACTCTGTTCCCTGACCTTTTCCTACTGGACCGATACCACAGATATCTCCATAAGGCCACTGGTACCACAGACAGCAACAACACAGAAGCAAACACATTGTTAGAGTCAAACACAAAACATTCAAACATTAAAAAACACTTTTCTTTGAATCCCCTTTATTAAATGTTTGAGCAATTTTGAGACATCTAATAAATGGGAAAATGGAAAATCTCAAATTTGTGCTAGATATTTTTTTTTTTTTAGCATTTTTGACTTAGAAATTGGTGGATTCATTTATTTTGTTGATAAACTAATCAATTAATTGACCAAAGTAATTATTTCAGCTCATATCTTAGTACAGTATATTCTCTGGAAAGTTACTGAGTAACTGGTTACCTTTCCCCAACCCCTCTAATTAAACATGTCACAAATAAAAATCCAATAAAATTGGATTACAGAAAAAATTCTAAATATTATATCCAATAATGCCAGACTGATCAGTTTATCCCTAGTTTCTAATAAAATAATATGTAGCAGTACGTTAAGCAGATGAATGACACTATACCAAACACAGCTGTAATATAATAAAAATGTCTTCATTAGAGAACTTCTAGTTGCTGACCATGACCGTTTCCTTGACGGAGAGGCTCATGTCTAATGCGTCTTGATTCTATTTGTTTCATGTTCTAATCTGTGCAAAGACACGCTATTGCATGTCGACTGCACAGCTGAAAGCTTAGCATATTTAAAGGCTGAGCACAAAGTGGTAAAAATACTGTGTTTCAGTTTTTAGCGAAGGATCAATGTGCTTCGAATGGATTTTGAATAGTCACATGGATTACATCCCACAAGCACCTGCGAGGCACTGATAGCTGCAGCGAAGAGGAGCTTCCTGAATGATACTGGAGTTCCTCTATAACAGGCTGCACACACACTGACCTGATTTGTTACTTCTAGCGTGGTAGGGTTGTATGTGGTGATGCCATGCGTCCCCACTGAGAAGACTCGCTTGTACCTGGAACATAGACATGAGTCAGAAAGGGATCAGCGACACCCACAGCAGCACGGACAGTCACATAAATTCATCAGTGGACAAAGAGGCCGAATGTGCGGTGGCTTTCCTAACGTGGGGGATAGCTGAAGCGAAGCCACCAGATCCAGTTCATCTTTATAACTCTGAAAACTCTACAAAATTGTGATCATTAGATTTCAAATTTGCAGAATATATCTCATCACGTAAAGCTCCATTACGTCAGCTAGATGGCAGGGTGGTGTGAGAGGGAAAGGTCCATTTGCACGACCATTGCCGCCCTCTGAAAGCTAATGATGATGAGTCAACAACAGGGGACATTCACTGGGGCTCAATTAACTGATGATATCATCGTATACAGGTTTGTAACATCAGTTTCCAGACATTTTTATGAGGCGATGGCTGAGATGAGGCACAAATTGAGGGGAAAATGATTACAAAAGATCACTCTTTCACTTTCAAAGCAGCATTTCGAGACCGTTAGCTGTAGTAGCTGTAATTATGCAGCCTTAACTGCAGCAGTGATTTCTCTATATCAACCTATAAGACGCACCCTTAACTATTAGGAAATTTGCTGTTCTTTCAATATAAATTATTGCATTAGATCTCTCAGCGATTTCTTGTATGTTAGTAGTTATGAGTCACACTTCGTCTCTGAAACAACTAACACCAATTCATCGGAAACTGATGTTAGTGAGCAGCTTCCTCACATCATAGGAAGGAAGTGTGAAATCCTATTTTGTCAATCATTCTGCATATTACGCTGAGTGAATGTGTGAGTGTGCGAGCAGGCAAGCACGTCTGCTTGATCACCGAGTTGTTTGCCAGCAGTCTTTAGTTGGTGCTTGATTTGAAAATGGGTCATTTGACGGTTTTTTTTTGGTGAGGTTTAAGTTTAAGCAGGGGGTATGTTAAAGTGTTAAATGTGAGGGTTTATTTGTATCTGGTATACATGTGTTTAACCATGTACAACATGTTCTTTTGGCAACTCAATAACATTGAACATGCTGACTTGGCTCTTTTCTTTCTTGCACATCCTCATTAGGTCTGTTTACCGACAAGAGTTCAAGTGAGTGGCTACTTCTATCTAAAAAAGCAGAGCAAAAGGAAGTCAAATTGAGAGGTTACTTCCACATAACGCATTCATACTTGTGTACAGAGTAAATGACGAACATAAACAGACAGGACGTGGCAGCGGCCTGAGGCAAGGCCGAAGTAAAATATTAGGTCAAAGCACATCCCAGTCAGTATCCTTCCCTCTCAACAATTATACAAATGTCCTGCCCTTTATGTGTACTTTCCCTCTCTCCTCACACTGAGGTTCTCTTTCACACTTTTCTTTTATTTCATCATCTTGGGCAACAAAGTCTGAGACCATGACTCCGTCCTGATTCTCAGGGTGCTGTCTGTCCACACATTTTGACCTTGATGTTAAGAGGCTGGCTTGACTGGGTGTCAGCACAAATGTAGTTAATTATTCATTCTCTGTGGGCTGACTTCTTCTTCTTTTTTCTTAATTCTATCTTGATGCATAGCAGGCAATATCCAACCCTGCCTGGCCAGGGTGTGTGAGTAAGGCGAACGATGAACCACATTTTTACTGTACATCTGTGACAACACTAAATGCTCGATAACAATGCCAGTCACTGTAAGATTGAGGAAATTTGACATACTTGTCCTTTTGTGAGTTTGTGTTGTATGTAAAGTACTCACAGTCACATTCTGTTTGGTTTGATCAGCTAACAACCAATTACTCGCTTTTCCATTCCTACTATATTCAATAATCTAATTGTAAAGATACACAAAGAAATCATGCGTAACAGCGTAAAAAATGACCTTGAAGATAAAATTAAAGACAGCTAAAACATGCCAATTTGAAGCCTTCTAATCAAAGCATCAAACGCCTCTCTAGCCAACTTTATAATCAAGTGATGCAGTTTGAAGTACAGAGGAAGAGCTGGAGTTTTGTCTCCAGACACTGAAGCCAAAGTTAACTGCCAAGAAGTTGAGATTACAGTGATCTGAGTCCAGTAAATTAGTATACTATTATAACATGTTGAGACCACAGGAATTTAAACAATCCTACCCATGTTTTGCATGTTTTGACTTATCTGCAACAAATCCCTGGATGTCACTGATGACCATTTTGCAATCATGCTGCTGTGGTTCACATTTCCATTCATACAAAGATATGAAAATCAACCATGCAGAGACTTGAAAGTACTGTGGCGGCACATAATATCTTTACATAAACCAAGAGCAGACATGATGTTCACATTGTTTTTTGTACAGGACAGGGCTTAACAGAAACATAACTATCGTGATGGTAGAAAAACATTCACAAAAAATCGAAATTATTCTGGTAAAATTGTGTCTTGTTAGATGGCAGTAATGTAACGACTATGTCAACTGTACAGAAACAGAGGTGCGGTCCTTTAATTCTTCCATAAAAGGAAATGTATGAAGACAAAAGAGCACACAATAAACAAGCATTACAGGTACAGTTAAATCCACAGATGTAACTTGTGATAAATCCGAGGTTACTCTTCCTTCAGTCCTACTGTATGACATGTCTTCACAGCTTTTCCTTCCACTTCCAGAGTTTCATAATAAATCGCATTAAGCAACTTCCTGTATCTGACTAAACCCTTCTCATAACTGCCTCTCCTCTTTAAAACCAATTTCTCACAAAGACGGCTGAACGGAAGATTTGTCCAACAACATAAAAAGCTAGGATAACACTACCTTATCCCCTAAACAAACACTGGATTTTAGAGCTGCGGTGTGGTGGAATAATGTGAGCAACAAACACACAACGATGGGAACAACTGACTGAAAACTTTGTTAGTAGACAGTTAAAGCACATCACATGTACTGTGAGGTAAAACTGCCAGTGGAACATAAAGCCTGAGCATCTGTAGCAGCTAGGTTTGCTTATGTTGGAGGAACAACACAGAGACTAATGAAGGTATTCAAAGGAGATGGTGATTTGCATCTTCATGCTCTAAAAATTGTCGAGACGTTTTGTGTTTGACCCCTTAAATGACACAGAAAACTCTGAAAGAATCCATCCCAGTCAAAAATCATGCAAATGTCCTTCATGAGGACCACATAGAGACAAATCTAATAAAGTAAGAGTCACAAGACTTGAATTAAACATGATCATGAGGACAGGGAGAGGAGAAAACCTCAGTTGTCAAACTACAGCAACCCTACAAAAGTTTGGGTTTGCTGTGATTTTAGTCTTTCAGACATGCAGTGATTTTTAGAAAATTTGATTATGTCACAATGTAATGTGAAACACTCTGAAACACTTGTTTTAGACAGGCAAAAAGGAAACCAGACAGAGAATAGAGGAAACTACAAAGCAGCACCACATCATTGTGGCTGTTCTGGTTACCCTTCAACTCCCTGCACAACAGATGACCCACATTCATCCTGTCTGCTGACCAATCTGCAGTATAGTCCTGTTCTCAGAAATTTGACAAAAATACATCTGAGCATGTTTGTCAAACTTACAAATAGGAGCTAAAGCCTGATTTTAATGGCATGCATTTTAATTCAAGTTAAACTTAACCTCTTCATATGTGCACTAGAGAAAAGTATCCAGTAGTAAAATAGAAGTAGAAGTAATGCTGGAACTGAAAGGGGCACGCTAATCACAGATGAGTCTAATTAAAGTTTACTTTTGGGAACATGTTCCGTATTCACAGTGAAGAGCTGTGATCCTCTCATCTGTGACACAGATTAAGTCTGAGATGATCCTGAAACAGTTTCCAAGGCCAAAGTTACTTAAACTAGTGGGCATAACCTGTTACATTTTGCTTTGGCTAACAGGTATTGTTTCTTAGAGCAGTCTGAATGCTATGTTTTTAATCTAAAATTGCTGTGGAAAACAGTTTTCCTGACCCACTGAAGACAAAAGTAGTCTGATCTGAGGCAAGAATGAAGCAAGTTGAAGGAGGATATCCTGACAACACCTTCTCTTTCTATCTCTATTAGTATAATAAAGCTCTGTCTGACTTGAATTTCATTTGACACATTAATATGAGACTGCTGTAAAAAGCTAATCTCTGTTGTTTGCCAGCATTCAGGCACTTATGTCTGTACTTGTAGTCACACTACACTGACACACAACAGAATCGTATTACAAAAACACCACATAAAGTTTCATTTCATTTCTTCCTGCTCAAACCAAAACTAGCATGGATATGCTGTTTTTTAAACGGTTTTAAACCCACTGAAAAAACGTGATTCATGCCTTTCCTATCATCAGTAGACAGGGTCACCTGTCATTTTTTGTTTTATTTCTGGTGTGTCAAGTTTGAAAGCACACAACGTGCAGGAAAACTAGGAACAGTAAAAAGCAGCATGGAGGCCAATGACAATGTTACAGTAGTTATTTTTCATATCTTTGACTTCAGCCGGGCTTTCAAAATGAATGCTGACTGAATGATGTTTGAGTGCTGCTTGAATGCATAAGGAAGAAAAACTATTAACACGCCATCATCCTTGAATGAAGGCAGATTGCATCATTTCCCATCAAAGACAAAAGCCAGATGTGAGTGCGTGTTAGTGGGATTTTTGCCTAATGTAAAAGGGGTATCATATTGTTCCGTGCTCGTTCTCATCTTTCTCTCCCTCTTCGAAGGGTCAGATAAATGACCTTCAGACGTGAATATCAATAAATTAAAGTTTCCATCCCTTACCCACATTCAACCCAGGTCAGGAGGTGGGACACAGACCAAGGTTAGTTTCTTCTGACCCATTCAGGTCAACAATAAATGCAGGTTTAAATGGTCTCACTCTGTTGTTCTGAACGGGGTAACGGCCTTCTCTGTCCACGACAAACATGCATCAACACTCGTCTCTGTTGGACACTTCAGGAAGCATTAGCAGGATGAAGCTCTGATGATGGCTAATGCTCTGCAGCCCTACTTAAGTTACTCAAGTCAATGGCAGGCCTTTATGGGTCAAAGACATTTAGGGAGCAGGTATTGGTAATTTGATCCCACTGGCTCACAGCTCAGACTGGAACTTGTCCATCCTTTAGCTCCGAAGGCCACCAAGTATCTATAGAAAAGTACCATTTAGTCCATGCATGTATTGACTTAAATGCATTACTCTATATAATTGAAATAAACAAAACACACTGATAGATTAAGATATTTGATACATTTGATCATTAGATGACTGGGGACTTTAAGACATATTTTATTTCAGAGTTATCATAGTTTTCTTTTTATTATTAGTACCGTTTCCATTTTCAACATATGTTATGTTATACAATAAGTACATTAATTGGTCAATTCCTAACTATTTTGATAATCGATTAATTGTTTCAGTTACTTTTTAAGTAAAAATGTCAAACATTTGCTTGTTGCAGCTTCTTAAATTTTAGTAATTCATGATAGTAAGTTGACAAAGTACAGTAAATCCTATTGATTTGATAGTAAATAGGAGTTTGGGGGGTTTTGGAATGTTGGTTGGAAAAAAAGAGGCAATCACTGGGAAAGCTCTGGGAAAACACTGAGCTTTTTTGACAATCCTTTGATATTTTATAGACTAAATGATTAATGATTAATGGTGATAATAATCGGCAAGTTAATAGATGATGAAAATAGCCGTTAGCTGCAGCCATTATGAATGGCGAGGTTTGCGTCAGGGGAATGATTTCAGACTTTCAAAAGAGGTATTAACATACAAACTCAGTCATGTAGACATCCCAGTCTCAGCTAACACCAATGACTCCTAATGCTTGTTGTGTTGATAAATTTGACCCAAATCGACTAAAGCTAATGACATGTAGTGTATATATCATTTTCTTTTAGTTAGTTTTGCAAGTAAACAATATTGTTTCAGTTAGTTTACATTTAAGTCTAGTTTTTGTTTCAGTTAGCTAAAATGTTTCATCACATCTTAGTTTTTAGATTAGTTGTACTAAACTGTAATAACCCTGGTTTACAGCTTACATGCAGCATGTTGGCCTCCACATCCTGTCACATTTATTTTTATGTCAACACCTCAAATGGTGCTAAAATAAGGTCACAGCTTCACCTGACACATACTGTCCACACATCAGAGTGCACAAACACTGCCTTCCTGTTCTAATTAAATGTACATGACTGAACATAATTCAACATAATTTTCCTATTTAAATGATGACACAAAAACTATCAATTGGTCATCTTTATAGGCACAAGAGCAAATGGCAGAAGCCATATTTACCTTGCCTCCTAAAGTGAGCACATATTGTAACAACTGGCTACTGCACCAACATATCAGTATACTGTAATGTACTGTACTGGATGTTGTCTTATTCCCTACTCAAAGTGTTTATATTTACTTCTGTACCCTTTGCCAAAATATTAAGAGAACAAAGAAAGATTAAATAATTAAAAACTGAATCCTCTGTTAAAGCAGCCTTTGTATGTATTTGTATCCTAACAATGCATAAATGTCACTTCTACTTCTTTGCTGCGTTTACTGCCAGGGTCTTCGCACACACTTCATTGGTACTGATCAGAGACTGCTGACAGTGGTGTGTGCAGACCTCCTATCCCTGGCTGAGATAAGGAAGTCAACACAATGGAAATACTGAGTCAGGAACGCCAGGACTGTCTTTAAAAGGTGATGAAGGGAAAGATTTAGGTTAATGTTGCCTCATAAACATTACAAAGAAGAGGTGGAATAGACAGTGGGGTCAAAGGACAAGTTGTGGGTCTTACTTTCCCCTCCAGGAGTGTTTGGTGGTGTAGAAACAGGCCAGGTCTTTGTTCTCTTTGACGACATTCATCTTTTCACAGGACCTACAAAACAGAAGAAAAGATATTATTATGACTGGGATCAAAAGTAAGCCATTCTACAATTTCAAAACGGGGTGTAGAACAGGGTGCAGTAAATAAATAAGTGAAAGATCTTCATTTGATTATATTTTTGGCTACACAGCAGAGGAGACGAATGGTCTCAGTTGACGTCAGCTCTATAAGAAGTCACCAAATAACCTGCATCTTTACAAGTCATTACTACGTCAAGTTTATGTCAGACACATTCCAATATACCGGCACACACTTCACACTGTCATTCAACATTTTGCAGCTCAAAGGGAGAGACTCCCAGAGAACACTCCCTCATCTACAGAACTAACGCTGAGTTAAGAGTGATTATCAAATGACAGAGAGTGGCCCATCGCTCCATAACGGACTGATTCTTCACCGATCTTCCTCAGTTATAAGCCATAGCATCAGGACAGCTGGTAGCACATGACTTAAAGTTTATTATAAGCTAGTCTTCCTTAATACCCTCATGGTCTCTATCATGCGTGCATTTTCACAGGCTCGCTCTGAAAAAGAGACATACTTAAACAACCAGTGGGTTACAACCAGCTCAGCCAAAGAGAGGATGTAAAGGTCCTTCATTCAGGCTGATATCACAGGTACAAAAAACAACTTTACAGTGCACCAGCTGAGCATGTGTCAATAAAGTCTGGTGCAAAGCCAGTGTGGTTTATTGATTGCTTTAGATAAACAGGGGTTAGGTTTAGCGTTTAGGCCCATTGCATAATTTGAATGAAAAAGGCTGGAAATTTTACTTCATGACAGCTAGACACTCCCGAGTTTCCCCTTCTAACTAGGACAAATTGAGATGGTTAAGAGTGACTGTTACAGATTGTTTCAAACAAATTAAAAATGAAGGCATCAAAGGCAGACCAGAGTAGAGCAGATGGAGGGAATAACGGCCTCTCCGATCCTCAGTGCAGCAATTTGCTGGCGGCTGCACTGTGACAAGGGGAACCTGTGTCAGCACTCTGCCAGGATCCTGGAAAAATCTGACTCCAGTTTTCCTTCCGCCCTGTTTCAGTGTGTGACTGAAAAAGGGAGCAGCAAAATAGCCACAAATGATGGAATCCACCATTCACCAAGGGGACAATGATTGCCTGACATTCAAAGAGGGCAGGAAGCAAAATACAAGCCACTATCAGGTGCCACAACACTGGACAAGGGACCTTTAAAAATTAGCCAGTGTCGGCATCTCAATAATTGATGCCTGTGCTGGAGGAACAAAGGTACAAGGAACAGTCCGGTGCCAAGTTTTGCATCAACAGTTTTTTTTTTTTTTTTTTCAAGCATGCATTCATGGAGCTGCATAATGAATCTAATCCAAGGCGGGGGGCTGATGGATGGCACAATAGGAGATGTTAACAGCGCACAGCGTGCTCTTTGCTGCTGCAGAGGGCAGTGCAGTTTTTATTATATTACTGTGATGAGTGTAAAAAAAGACCATGGCAGATTCCAGGGTTGGGTCATGTGATTATCCCTCCCACCTCTTCCTGCCTGTATGCAGATCAATAGCATATTATTCATGACAGAGTTTAGCAAAAAAGTAAACAGGGGGACAGTGGAATAAATAAATGGAAGGCCCAAAGAAAAGCACACAAAATTTACATGACTTGTTTCAGACAGGTCTCAGAAGTATCAAACCTTTAAATGGGACCTAACAGAAAACAGACTCATCTACATTGGAGGTACTGACAAACTAGACTACAGCCACAGGTTATACGTTTCATGACTACCAACACGTCATTCTTGTCAAACAGTATTTGTTTGTCTTATGTCTTCTCACCTGTCTCTCACAGCTGCTGGAAAAGGTTGGATCCCCTGTTTCCTTTTGATATAAAATATGAAGAGGACAACTGCTTTAACATCCGTGTGGGTACAAAGGTCAAACTATCATGTGCCATTGCATCATTATATGGCCCATAATCGTATATATATTTTTTTTCCTCCTGTCTGAAGTTAAACTTATTCTGAATATACAGCTTGCACCATACCTCGACTGACAGTAAACAGAAGTAAAGTGAGCTACTAAAGTCTAACATCTACAGGGAACATCTGGACCTTGAGTCTTAAATAAATCCATGTAGCATGTTTGACATAGGCGTAATGTCATCTGCTTAGAAGGCTTTTTCTGCAGTGAAGACATGTTGCAATGTCCTCACTTTACTTGCCAACCATATGAAGCAATCTCCCCACCAAGACAGGAACTTACTCCACTTCATCTTCCATGGTTCTCTATAGATTTCAACAACCACTTGCTAGCAAAACACATTAGACCTGATTTTGTTTCTATATGTAAAAAATGAAGTTGCACAAAACGGCTAACGGCGATCCTTTAGTCCATTTGAGGATGTGTACTGGCTGCTGATCTGTCAATTAAATCCATGCCAGGCAGCATTAACGTTACCTGACTCTCAAGCGTTTAGCCAAACTCATTGCAGCGGGCCTACACGGTTAACTGTCCGGCTAAAAACAAGCACGACACGGCTGTTACAGCTATGTCGACGCTGTTGCTCCACCTTGCTAAAAAACAGACAGCCCCAGGCAAGTTTGTTATCGGAGCTTGTTTACCAAATGTAAAGAAAAAGGGGCTGTGGCAGGCTAATGTTGGGATAGCCGCAAGCTAGCGGCTAAGTAGCACATCACTCAGGTTTAGTTGGAGAGCTAGCTAGTCGCATTAGCAGCGGGGTTCAATCAAGCAAACATAGGGAAGAGGGCTTGAAGAGAGTGGCAAGTGCCAGCGGGTGCATTTACCTGTAAAATTGCTATGGGGTGTTATTCGTAGCCGTCCCTCAGCCCCCCACCCTCCTCTGAGTGCGGTCGGTGCTTCTCAGTTTTCCCACTCTGGTGCTGAAGGAGCTCAGTAACGGCGTATTCCCCCCAACAGGGCTCAGGACGCTGCCATATTCCTGATAGCAAAACTGTGCCACTGCGCATGCGTGAGGCCTGCCTGTCATGCGGCTGTCAGCTGATTGGTTTGTCTGGACGCGGAATTAAGGAGATGACTGACCCGAGATCAGCTGTTCTTCATTTTCTTTACGGTTTGTATTGATACATACAGTAGACACTGACCTCGGAACAGTCCACTGAGCAGGGCGACTGCAGACTGGCTTTGATGGTAGAGTCTTCAGTTTCTATTTCGGTTAATTTGAAGCGATTAAAGAGTGACTGCGCGACAATTTGGAAAGTAGACAGATCAGGCTACACAGAAAATATTGTCCATATACTAAAGAGTCAAATATGGATCGATATTGATAAGATATCTGCTTGCTAAAATGTGTTTTTTAAGTTATAAATGTGAATTGATCTGGTGAAATGGACACTGAATTACACCTCTCTCTAGTTCTATATTTGCATCCCTCTATATGCTTAATTTTTTGGACATCTTACATTAATTACAGGGTAAATCAAACAGTATTTTTGAGTTTGTTTGTTTTGCAGCTTTCCAGGTTTGAGTAGCCTGCTGGGCAACACAATACACTAATATATTCATAAACCTTCTTGAGAGATTGCAGACGAGTAAAAAAATTGTCAGATCTGATGGTTATCGTGCGTTGACAGAAAATGTCAGGGACAAAAGGACAAAACACAAAAACTGTTTTTTAAAACAAGTCAGCATTTTCCTTATGAGTGACAGAGTATTAGAGTTGAAATAGAAAAGAAATTATAGACACGCTAGTGCAAAATAGCCATTTAAATGGCAGTGGATGCTTTTCAATAACACCGTTTTGACCTTAGTTGAAAAACAATTTGCATTTGATAACATTTAAAGATGATAACATGAGATTAAACATTAAATGTCTGTATATGAATTGTATGTATGTCTCACTTTTGATATCTCACATTAATTACAGGGTAATTCAGCCAGTATTCTTCTTTTGTTTTGCAGCTTTCCAGTTTTTGTTTTGGGTACCCTGCTGGGTAAAACAATACCCTTGGAGGAAGAAGGTTTATTATGCCCTCTAGGGACACTTACCCACCAATACAGCAGAAACATAAAAGAGTAAAGTTCGACCTTTACAGTACTTGTCAAGTTTAACGTCTACATGAAAGCTGAGGCCTGAACAAAAATGAATCGGTCACACATGCACTCTTGCACATGCAGGCACATACACAAATCTGCGCCGTAAAGCTGATTCAAAGTCATTAACTTCTACATTTATTTATACATTTTGCAAAATGAACCTCCAGATATTCACCATTTACAGTAATATGTGTCAAATATAGATGGCTAGCTCTGTTCGACAGCAACTGAGACCCTCAAATACTTGAAAAAAAAGTGAGTCATTCTATTTAAATAACTGTATTTTCCTTTCCTACCCCTTTACACTATAACAGTTTCTACTTAACATGGATTTGTAAACTGCTTGTTTGTAAAAGCCTACAATGATTCATTGCAATACTTTTGATTTATATATTACGTTTCAGTGCTATCATTCAATTATTTTCTTTCACTATAATTTAATTTCTTTGCCAATTTAGAACAGTTGCAGATAATGGTCTTAATATCCACTCATTTTGATTCTACCACAAGAGGTAGAAATGAAAAGTAAACCACCAGCCATGGTCTAACTGACTACTATAGAAGAGAAGCACCATATGAGCAACATATTGGACTCCCACAAAAAACTTAGTAACTTAGTAATCAATGACTTGTAACCCCTCAGAACCTATCTACTGTCTGTGTCAAATTATAAGAGACTCACCGCGATTGAAGGTATAGGGGAAACATCTTGGCCTCTGTGACTGACTGATGTTGCACAGTGAAATTGAGCGGGGCAGCACAGAGTGGTCACGTTATGAGGCATCTGATTAGGTGGCCAACCATGCGCTGCCCGTTAGTCTAATTCAATTACAGCTAGAGAGACATGAGGGGAAAAAAAGTTTCCTTCTTTTTCTGAGGAACTTCCTTAACAGAATGGATAGTGGTGTCCTTTAGGCCTCCATGGCAGAGGATTAGGAGACAGTGCAAAGAAACCTCTGAAGTTTTTATTTGGTTCACATGAAGTCAAATGAGTTAAACCACTGGTGGACTCAGATGGGTGGAACCAACACCCCCTCTTGGATGCCCCCATGGATACCCCAACTGGAGAGCTACGGATGTTATATGATCAACAATGAAAATTATCTGAAAGTTGCAGAAGAAAAACAGTAATACTTAAACATATACTGGAAATAGCTCTATGCAACTGAATGATTGTGATCACATTTTGTTCACTGCTCTGCTTGGAATAATTATAATAATGTCACAGTAAATATACAGAAATGTAGTGTCCTCAAGTGTCAAGAATAAAGTCCCATCTTTTCCCATCACGGCTTCTTTTATTTCGACAACTAACTTCCTTAATGTTGAGTTCATAACCTACCCTACCTACCTACCCTAACCCTAACCTACATAACCTTCCCTCACTCCTATATTTAAAGAGGAGTGGCTGAGGCGATTCAATCAGTGTATACAACAACATGATTTCATGGCCTATCAAAAAAAGTGGATCATATCAGGCACTGTAGAATGCACGGCCTCTCTGTGGCTTTGAGCTCGACATTGCAGTGAACACACTCCCCTCACACTTCTTTTCTAACTCTCTACTGCCATCTACTGCTGCAAACTAAACATTGACGCAAGCCCAATTGCCAGTTAGCAGAGACAGTATAACCTGTCTGCTGGAGCCTACATTTAATGCACTCATAAAGCTCAACATTCTTTATTATTTAATCAATTATTTTGCTAGAACAATACACAAAAACTGCAGGCCAGGGGTTTATTTATTCATTTTTAACAATTGAATAACTCCCTTTTGACCTCAGCGAAATAAAAAATTAGCACTTACTACCATTTAAAAATGATAAGACGATAGTAACCATTAAATGTCAGATTTATGAATATAAAGATTTAGCAATGCTGTTGCATTAAGGGTGCACTATGTAGTTTTGGAAAAGGAAAACTCAGACAGGCAATATATTTACAACATTAAGGCATACATGCAAATTGTAATACGGTTAATACATATATAATTTTTTTTACATAAAAAGTTGATATATGTACACAACTTAATATACAAGCTGTCTTCAGAGGGTAATAAAGTCCACAGAACCCAGAAAGTTTGAAGGTAAAAACCGCCTCTTGTTCCAAGATGTACGTAGCGCCATTGAACGCATCACTAGTAACCAAGGTAATGACGCTATCTCCGTTACCAAGGCATTCTCAAGGCAAACACTAGCCGGATAGCTAGGCTAGCCAATCTGCCAGATAATCTTATAGCTATGATTTAACCCCCGTTTAGCGCACTGACTGGGTTTAACTTCAAGTATTAAAAGGTTTTACGTGAACCATCGACTCCAGCTCCATTTGTATTTACTCTAGCTTCTAGTCACTTCGCTGCGTGGCCTAAGTTATAGGCTGAAACACCCATTTTTCCTTTGGATCAGCTCATCTACAAGCTAGCTAACTTAGTAACAATAACGTTAGCTCCACAGCCACCATGGTAAGTAGTTTCTATCATTTGCTGTTTATAGATTACCAAGCCAACCAAGACTGCTTTTTGAAGTTAGCATGCTAAACGCCTCGCTCTGTTTTTATTTGAAGGCGAGTTGTTAGCAAGCATCCTCATAGATAGCATGCTGTGTGTGTCCAAGCTCATTTGAACAGGCCCTGTCACATATTAGCAGGGGAAATCCCCTTGATGTTAGCTTATAAGCTAGTTGTTATCTCCATTACAGCTTCTGTCTGTCTCTCCATCTGTCCGCCTTTCATTCTTGGTGACCATCCCCTCTCTGTTCTCGTATCCACGCAGGCTGAATTTGGGTTTAATGAACACCATCAGAATGAAGTCATCAATTACATGCGATTTGCACGTTCAAAGAGGGTCCTGAGACTGAAGACTATTGACTCGTGCTTTGAAGAACTCAAAGACAGCAGGTAGCTGATCATACTCAAGTGTATCATTGTTTGTTAATAAATCCCACTTTAGTTCACTTAAGGATCACAATTAAAGGAAGGAAAATGTACGACACTATAATTACGTCCTTAGTTCAGTTGGACCGGTAATATATGTGCATGTGTGCATGTATTTCTCTCTGAAGGCTGGTGGACGAGACCTTCACAGTAGATGAAGTGAAGGAGATGCTGGACGGGCTGCAGGTGGTGGTGCGTGGGGAGGTGGAGATGGAGCTCATCAACACAGCCCACACCAACGTGCTGTTGCTCAGGCAGCTCTTCTCCCAGGCTGAGAAGTTTTACCTTCGACTGCAGAGTGATATCTCAGAGCTGGAGAACAGGTGAGCAGTGCGGAGGAGTCATAATTGTCGAGTTAATGGACCACAAACACCTGGCAAACATTCAACAAGTGGTGAAATGGTCAGGTTTGCTCTCAGACAAGTACAAAATGTTCTCATTCGGATATTGTCACATAAAGAACATCTGGGATTTGGGGGGATTCTGATGCAATGACAATAATTCACATTACATTTGCTGTAAAAATTTCCAAATGAATGAGACTGAAATTGACTTCAAGGTCAAACACAGTATCATAGAAAAAAAAAGAAGTGAGCCGTGCCAAAGACACAGTAAACCTTCATGTTCATGAGAACGCTTTGTACCACTTCCTTCTCAGTGCTGTTTAGCTTTACATCTCTTGCATATTACAGGTGTGCCTGACAAAAAGGTCACTGCCTGCCAAGCCACATGCTTGCAAGCAATATGTCAATTTAACCCATTTTCCATGAGAGTGGTTTCCCCTTTGCAGTGAAGTTCAGTTAACCTAAAAGCCACAACTTCTGCTGCCTTCTTACTATATTTTAGGGTAAAGACCATTTGCTCCCAGCCTCGTTCAGTATGGTTGAGTCGATCTGTTAATGTTAAAGAACCGCAAAGCATTAAAAAAAAGATTTAAAAAAGTATAAAATCAATGTGCTAATGCAGATACGATGTCCCTGTTTCTATGGATTCCTGATTTCTACAGTTAATATTTAGGCCTCTGTGTTATCTTAAGTAACAAGGACTGTAGAAAGACACCACTGCATTTTTATGAATTCTTCAAATGATATTTTGGTCTCTTTTAGCCTCTAAAAAAATACCAGTTACAGAAATCTCAGAACGTTTCCACCTAAAAGTTAAACTTTCTGCATTGCGAATTACCTTTTAGGGGTAAATGAAAAAATGTCTTTTGTAATTTGGGTGAACAAACTCTTTAATCCTCATATGTATTAAAAAAATTAATTTACGATCTAAAGATGCAATATGTAAGAATTGTCCAGCTGTCGAATTAATTCAACAAACAGGTGGCAGCATATCACCAGCTAATTGCTAACTGTAGCTGCCATTATCTAGTTAGCTCAATTAGCCGTACAGACCGGGAGATAGGAGCACCGGGTGGGTGTTTGTGTTAATACTGCTAGCAGAGGAATGTGGGACTGGGGCGGGCTATTGCTAGCTGATAAGCATGCTAACTTCATTGGATATTGGATGTCATAATATCAAAAGTTTTTTTCTTCACATTCTTTAGTCTTCTGTTGCACCTTTACATTTTTTAATAATTAAAAAGATGAATTACTGTTTAATTTAATAAAGTTTTAAAGCTAATATCCAACTTTGAACTGATGTTTTCTGAGTGCAAACTTTTTGAAGTGGTGATTTTGTACAAAGTTCGTGGCCATGTGTGATATAATTAAGTCTATACAGTAAAACAAAACTTCCTAAAAGATCTTTCTTGCTGTTGTTACTAATCAAACATGCCGAGAGTGACTTGGAGTGTTTTTTCACATTACAAGCCTGAACACAGAGCAATGTGGGTGTGTACTGTACACATGATACCAAAAATAAAGATAAATCACATTTGATCTGTTGTCAGAATCTATGTTGCACACTTGACATTTTGGCAAAGGATGTATTATTAAGGCTTTTTGGCACAAATGTAGTCAGAGGTTGTTCTATATATCAACAATATCTCACATTGCTATAATCTAGTGGAATCTGTTCAGTGGCAGTTGTTCAAAAATGCCATCTTTGATGTTCAAAATTTGAATGTCAAACTAAAGCCCGGAGCACACGTCATCCTGTTCCTCTTTTGAAGTGAGATAGAGGAAACAAGACTTTTCCACCTTCACCGATCTGATCTCAAGTATCTGAGCAGAAGGTGTAAAGATTCACACGTCTGCAGCAGACTGTTGGCATGTTGTGAATTGTAGCAACCAAAAATTATTTTCACTGTCGATAAATCTGTCGATCCTTTTCTCAATAAATCAATTGGTTGTTTGGTCTATAAAATTTTGTTTGTAAGTTTCCCAAAGACCAAGATGACTCAAAACAATCTTGTTTTTGTCAACAAACTAAACCTTTTCTCTCAAACATTTAGACTTTTTCTTCTTAAAAAATTACTCAAGCTAATTATTCAATTATCAAACTAGTTGGCGATTAATTTAATAGTAGATAACTAATTGATTAATTGTTGCAGCTCTATGTGAATGAACTTAACGCAACACCTGAACTCTGTAACCTTTCACCTTAGTAAAACCCTGAGCATGTTTTGAACATGTTCTTTTGTTTGTGATATGCACAAAGTGGGTGGATAAACAAGGCCTTTTTTTTTTTTTCTCGCAGGGCCGTACGTGACTGATACTGTGTCTAAAGCAGGGAATACGCCCCGTGTCACGGTCTACGTGTGTTCAGCAGCTTTTTTAAAAACCACATTTAAGCTTTTCAGAGAGCTGTCATGCTCACCACAAGCTCTGTCTATATATATCATAAATGCTTAACTGCCACGAGGAACAAACAGTTTAGCGATGCATAACCGCCAATTTGTAGATTATTGTAATGTCAAAAAACATCAACATCAACACTGTGGTTGCAAGGAAGGTGACAGTTATGTGGGAGATAGATATGAGATCAGTGTTTCTCAAAAAATATTGACATTTAGTCTCCATTTTTTGTATTTTAGCAAAGGTTTTATTTATTCCTAAAATTTGTCGACACTGTTTGAAGACTAAGAGCTCTTTTTTTCTCATTTGCCCTTCTTTATTCTGCCACCAATTATTTGCTCATCTGTACCCGTATAGGGAGCTGCTGGAACAAGTGGCTGAATTTGAGAAGACTGACTTTAAAACCACCGATAAGGTGAGTATAATGTGCAGCTCCATCATGTGCAGGCTTTCAGACATCGCCGTCAATGTAGTCATTAATCATGTGTTGAAAGTATATATATATACCCGCATGGAATTCAGTAACTAGAGAACAGTGCAGCGCTCCCTTTGCATTTTAAGTCATTTTATATGTCAGGCCGCCTGCCCTTCGCATTTAGCCGTGTGGTTTAGAAGTAACACGTCATTATTGAGGTTGAAGTGTGGCTCACGATGCACAGTGAAAGAAAAACAAATAGAACGTTGTAATGCAACACTCGCCTCTGTCAGGGGTTTGGCTTTTCACACTTTTCTTAAAAGGTAAACACCAATCATCATTGCATTTCTAGGAAAAACACTAGACTAAGAGAAGGTGTTACCGTTACACCTCATCATGTTTACTTTAAAGCTATAAAATGTAATAATTCTGTATTAAATTGTCTAAAAAGAAGTAGATCTTAATATATTTTGTTGCGTTGTGAACTTTACATTATCACAAATGTTTCAAACCCAGATAAAGCAACAAGTTTACTCAATGGACAACTCTCAATGAATTCATTAACTTAAACTTACTCCACACAGACTCGGCTTCTCTCTTCTCTTTTCCCCCTCTCCTTTATGTAACATTATGTTCATGAAGTTAAGTACATTTCTGCTACAGCTCCAGTTAGCAGTCAACAATCGTGATAGCCTACGTAAACACCCGAAAACGCAGGTCACCTCGGCGGATTGCTGCTGCAGTCAGGTTGATAAACAGGAGTGAAGATAAATCCACTTTTTAATCTCCAAGTCTTATAAGTAATCTCTGAGCTGTAAATCACTAAACGGTTCAGGATCAGAAGAGAACAATGAGCAGCAGGACTTGCACCCCCGCTCCGCCCAGCCATACACACAACTCTCTGCAAATACAAAAGTTACATGTTGAATGTTTATGAGCAAGGTAGCCAACGAGTTTTAGACTAAGAACGGACTGCTGTGTTCACTTTATTCCCAGATAAACCAGGAAACAAGCAAACCCAAGCTAGCACCACTGAATGAAGGTGGAGTGTCTGAACTTCTTAACAAGGTAAAGAAAAAAACTGCATGAATTTCTGTGTACAGATTCATTGTAGAAAGTTGTGTCCTCGCTCCTTCACTCCTGTCTTAATATTTCTTCAGGAGATTTCAAGACTACAGGAGGAAAACGATAAACTGAAATCCAGGCTGCGGACTTTAGAATCCCAGGTATAGCAGGTAGACATTTGGTTATCTCAAGTACACAGCAGGGGGTTTTGTGTTGTTGACTCTCCGCTTCTGATTGATTCTCTCAGGCGATGAGTGCTCTCGATGAGAAAACCAGGGCAGAGAGAGCTCTGAAAGACCTTCAGAAGGTGCAAGGAGAACAGCAGGTACTGTTTGGAGTTTGGCTTGCAAGTAGCATCATCTTCTTTTGGGTCTGCTTTCCATTTTATACTTTCATTTTTTTTAATTAATTGCATCTGAACATTTGCTATCATTTGGTTTTATCTGCAAACTCGGACCCTTAAACGGTATGTATCCAGCTGACCACAGTGTTGCTTTTAGTTGAAATAGGGAATAGATTCTTCTTTCTAGTCATGATTAGCCATTTATTCTACCTGAACTTGTGCCTTCCTTTTTCTGTTCAAGGTGGCGGCTCAATCCCAGGAGATCAGCAGTCTCGAGGACACAGTGGCGTCCCTCAGGGTGGACTACGAAAGGTCTGTTAGTGCCAACGCTGTCTCTCAGAAGGACCTGCAGGAGAACCTGATCGCGTCCAAACACGAGCTTCTGCGAGTGCAGGAGCAGCTGTCTATGGCAGAGAAGGTGCGTCACTGTGGTAACTCTTTACCTCCAATTATTAGTTAGTAGTTAGTTATTGTTGAGTTAAAGAGACTGTTGATGCGTTCTGCTTCTTTATAGCTAATGTAATTTGTTTGTTTTGTCGTCTGCAGGAGTTGGAGAAGAAGTTCCAGCAAACTGCAGCCTATCGCAACATGAAGGAGATCCTGACCAAGAAGAATGAGCAGATCAAAGAAATTAGGAAACGATTGCAGAGGTGAGTGTTCATCTTCCAACCCAATTGCCGGAATAAATGTGAGCTTAGTAAGTTTCTGCCAAACCACACAGAAGTTAAAACTGGACGTGTCTTTTCATCAGTCAAGGTTTCATTTTCTGTTTCTGTTACGTCCCAACGCTGTGTTTATCCTCTGCTTAGGTTTAGGCACAAAAAACACTTGGTTTTGGTCAGGAACACATCATGGTTTGGCTTCAAATATCTGTTTTGGTCGCCACAAAACTGCTGGAAATGTCTGCAGGTCTCCTTAAAAAAAAACAAAAAAACACCTTGTTTTGCAGCGACAAATATGAACGTTAATATCCCCAGGTGTCCTTATGAATATCCACTTGTGTGATTCGAACTGCGGTCGGCCATTTGGCAGCCTTTTTTGCTGTAATAACGCCACCTTTGTCCCCTCCACCTCTTGATGTGAAAGTCGCTGATAAGCTTGTGTTCCATAAGAATGTATAAAACACATTTTTGTATCACTGGTCTGTTACAGATACGAGCCCAATGAATGAGCTCTGCTCGAGACAGCTGGTTGAACAGGTGAAGACCGGAGACTTTACTTCTGTGGTTTGGACAAGAAACCGTCGGTTCCACTGCTGTGAGACAAGAGAGACAGAAAAAAGCACTCCTTCCAAAAGGATTTGTTTATTCACGCTTTACCTGGAATCTTCAGTAGTTATTGGCTTTAGCACAGAGCGGCCGCGGGGAGGTTGGCAGTACATGCAGACGAAATAGTGACAAATGATCTTCAGCTGTGCTTTTTTTTCTACGTCTCACTTTGGAGCTCACTTACAGTAGCTAGCAGACTTCCCTCAGTGCTCTATGCAATTACTATCACGTCCCTGTTTGAAGAGGCCTTGACTATTTGCTGAATTAGACAGATGCGTTCTGTCTGCCTGAAGCTTTGCAGTCTTATCTATCAGATGGTTTTAAGTAAAAACATTTGCTCTCTAGCACCAGTTATGTATATTCTGCTATTCAGTTTTAATTTTAGCAGCGTCTTTTGTACTATTGAGTTAGACACAAGCCAGTTTATTTATAGTTTATTAACAGCTTCAAAGTAATGTTTCCTGACTTCGATTTGTTTACCTGAACAATTAATAACTGTTCACATGAAGATATTTCCAGTGATGTGACATTCTGTGAAAGTCCCGTCATCGAAAATATAACAAATTTCTTGCTTTTACGTTTTCTGTTTTTTCCGCATATTGAGTGACATGGATAGCGATCTAGAACGATCCCCTTGCTCCCTTTCTCCCCTACACAAAGGGCATAGAATATTTTTGTTTGGAATCTTTAACTGTGTACTTTTCGTATTGCTGTGGGTGATGGAGTGTCAGAAAAAAAAATCAATATATACATGATGTTCATGAAGTAATGCTCTTGTAGAGTATGATACATCTACCCTGTATTACACTAGATGTGCATTTGTTTGTATCGTGCAAAGTATGGGGTAATAAAGCTGTTACCAAATACATGTGTAGTCATTTTTAATCGGAAATGTCACAGTAGGCGCTCATTATCATATTGTTTTTGTGATTATTTCCCCCCTTATTTTACATTATGGGTATTTCTAAACATATAACAGTAAACTTCAAGTTAATTCACTGAAGATTAAAACATGCCCTCTGCGTGCTGGGATAGATTTCAGGGTGTTATGACACTTGTACATAAAGAAGACTAAGACAAACAAATTAATTGATCATGATAGATGTTAGAAAGAATACATATCAGTGTCTGGAGCCGACTGGTTCAACAAGGGGGCGCCATACTGCAATAATGAACAGATTGTGTTCTCAGAGGCTGAATGAGGCCTCAGTTCTAGAAATGAATGGTAAAAATGTTTTTTATTAAAATTGTATTCGCATAGCGTCATTTCATACAAGCAGTTCATCGTGCTTTGCATTATAAAACAAAATGAAACAGCAGGAACGTGTTTAAAAACCAAAACATCCATGTGTACATGCACATCAGTACACACATATACACACACTCAAACATGCATACTGTACAAAACAGTCCAAGGTGCATTATATAAGAACAAATGAGTAGAAAGTGCAGGGGGTCACAACAAGGAGACAACACCACGGTGCACTTGGTGCCTAAAGAAGGCTGTATTTCACCAAATTGAACCAAATTATTAAAATTAAATATTCAAAACATGGCATATTGCAAATCAGTAAAGTCAGTTGTGTGTGCACATTGCAAAAAAAAGCAAAAAACAGCAGTGGCTCAAGTAACTTCAGCACACTGGGCCCAAACCACTACACATACTGTACAAGTATGATGTGTTCCAGGAATATATGCAAGAATATATAAATATACAGGAAGTGGTAAAAAGAAAATGTGCAATGAGCTGTTTTCAAATTGAAAGTACAGTATGGTCCTGTTCTTTAACCACTTTATGGTTTTACAGGCCAGTAATGTATCTACGTATGGTCACATCTGACACAGTGAAGCTCTGTGGGAAAAGGTGACGTAGAAAAAAAGGGGAAGGAGGAGCGTGTCAAACGGCCACATCGTGACTGAAGATGTTTAAATGCTGTAAACAACATGGAGGAAGCCCCTAAATGATCATGACGAGGGTGGACACAGACAATTAAATTCATGTAGAACAACTTCTTTGCTTAATATCACTAAATAGGAATTAGGAGCTTATTTAGGAAAAACTCTTTGTCAATGGCCTTGTAGTTACAGAACATTGTCATGCAGAATAAGGCATTAATAAGTGCTTTGTAATGGCTAATAAAGAACCAATATGTGTATTTCTTAATATGTTTACCCTTGTGTAAAGTGTTAAAAATTTGATTGCGGGACGCATCTTATAGCTGGTTGTTAAAATAAAAGACAAAACAAATCTAGAACTCAATCTCGGCCTTACGCCCTGCGGTTGTGTTTTTGTTGCAACACATACTATCATTCATCAGCTTCTTCCGCTGGTTCACGTGAGAAAAAAGACCTTGGTGTCTTTGCCCTGTATGTGCAGATTGACAGGCAGAGTCATAAACAAAGTGGTCGCCAGTCAGTCAACCGTCAACCCTCT
>OMLP01004454.1:6266-17676 GCA_900302685.1 Spondyliosoma cantharus | reverse complement strand
ACTAACACATTTGGTAAGAACACAAATATTCTGTGCTTTAAATTTTTTCATTCTGCTGTCGGAACAAAGGTGATGTATGTCAGGAGAAGTGTTTCTTATCCACCTGTTTGTCCCTACAGAAAAATAAAGATCATGAAAAATGATTATTGCATTTGTGTGCGTGGACGTGTGAATTCACAATTGCGTGCAAGCATCTGTTTTCTACCGGTAGCAGCTGAGGAAACTGTCATGGGAACACTGCTGATAATTTCAGATAGGATGCAAATGCTGAACTGTCTGTCAGTGCGTGAAATAAATCACAGCTAGCAGGTACACAGGAAGTGGTAACCAGTTTCTCTCAGCACTGTACACAATCTCTCGTACTGCTGAGAGCAGCAACAGTGACTGTGTTTTCCCACATTATAGGGCAACTGTTAATACATGTTAGCGTGACTACATCCTCTCGCAGTAGCTTCCTGCTCATCAACAGGCCATCAAAGGGGTTTTCTCGGTTTCACTGACAAGATGAGCTTCTTTTGTTTGGTTTTTCTCTAGAAGCAGACCTATACTTGAGAAATCAGACACATTTGGAGTTTCGGGTTGTATTATGTGACGTCCAGAGTGCTGCATGTTGTTAAAAAACAATGACGGTGGGATTTCCAGAGGAACAACAGCTTTAACCTTTCACTCCGTCGTTGGGCTGGCTGAAAGAAGAAATAAAACCTTCTTCTGATGGTTTCATTAAATTGATGAGCAAGGAAATATTCCCTTGCTCAATTCACTGCACTCAGTACCTTTGCTGCTGCTGTTCAGCTTTACACAGTTCCCACATTTCTAAGATTTTTTTTCCAAAATTAGGCCCTATGTTCCCACATTTCCTTAGGGTTACGGTTAGCCTAACCCTAACCCTTTCCTTAACCCCTAACCCTTAAATTGAAGGGAGATGTGAGAACACAAGACCTAATTTTGAAAATGTCCTAGACATTTGGGAACGTAGGGCCTAATTTTAAGAAAGATCTTAGAAATTTGGGAACATAGGGCTGCAGGAACATAGGACTGATCCCAAGCTGGACTTGATGACTCCTCTTTGCCTGTGCTATTGTTAAACTTTGTTTTATTTTATCTTCCACCACTATTTACCTATGTATACGTCAACATGCTGACATGGTCATGATAATGCAAACATAATCATCAGCAGTGAAGGAGTTTGACGACAGAAGCATTCGTTTTTTTTATCTTAATGTTAATCATGCAGTGTTTATCCGCCACGAACAGCCAGTTTACGTTATTGTACACTAGCCATAAGCTAACCTTAGCGAGCAACGGCACACACAGGTGACAACTCTCACTGAATCCAGTAGCCTACTCACCGGGACTCTTACAACGACAATGTAACATTGTTAGGTTGATAAACAGGAGTGAAGATGAATCCACTTTTCAATCCCAAGAGCTGAAAAGTAGTCTCTGAGCTCCTCTCCCGTCGATAAACGTTTGGGGATCAGTGCAGAATCCGAAGTGACTCCAGGTGTTTATTCTCCAGAGGCTCTGGCTCTAATCCAGACTCTCTAGCCGGCTCTGCAACTGAGCAGCAGCTCTTGCCCCACACTCTTCTTAGGCTTTTGTTTTATTTTTAGAGAGCTCCCTCACGGCACAAATACATACATATTTTTAAGACAAAAGAAGACTAAAGAGCTCTAGAAGAAGTATTTGCAGTAGTATTTACTTGTAAGTATTAACAAGAAGTAAATTTGTCGAGATTCTTCCGTGAACTGTTTCAACATTTCCAAGGTCAAGGATAAACTGTAAAGCCCAAATTGATAAATTATCTGTGGCATACTTACTTATCTTATATCTGTGTCTCACCATTTGACTCCTCAGCCTTACATCCTGCTCCTGATAAGCAGGTCTCGGCTGCATCAGTGTGGGTTTGTCACTCACCCATGCCAGACTTGAGATAGTCATCAAGGTCATAAAAGGTTGTGTGCCTTGGCTGATGTCACCTGTCAGGGGCGGACGAATATCACTCAACACAATCTAACAAGGTGTCACAGATCGAGATTGACAGGCTTCAGATGCATCACTTCAGAGAATGACTGCTCATTGTGTGAGATTTCATTTTGTTGGCACTGTTTCCTGTCAAATAGCATATGTTCTACGTACACTATGTGAGTACAGCAGACGATGCAACACTCAAGCTGGCATCTTTGTCCAGTCAGCATTTCCAGCTATGACACGAAACAAGTGTATGATTTTCATTTGAAACCTGATTAGGAGCCGTGGTCTGTTGGTTTTGACGTGGCAGCGGCGGCAATATGCAACTGGAGTGACGTCATTATTATCAACATCATCAGTCACTTTATTGGAGAGCTATATCTCAAGTGATCAGTGTGCAACATTTCAGAGTGTCATACTCACCAGGTTCCAGCTTTGAGTCATCTTAATCTCATCTCAGAGACATCGGCTCGCTTGCACCTCGGTGTTCAATAAACCTCTCACATACTATGCAATGCGTTACTACTCAAGGTCAAAGTTAAAAAACACTGTGTTTCCTATTTTACGCTTGAGGACTACACCGCATGAAGTTTTTTTCTCAAGGAGGGCGTAAGAGTTGAGGTCACCCCATTGAGCACGTGGAGGTTATTATTAGTGAAACTTTACGCCTTTTGAATTAGATCACGGTGTCGCTGAAAATTGAAGTATGTGGTATGCTGTCTGTTAGACCGACAGTTTTTCCCCTTCTGTCATCATGCATTACAGTTTTATTTAGCCTGCCTCATCCTATACTGCTGACTAATTCATTTCACCTGCTGACCCATTTCAGGCCTCAAATGTTTCACTACTTAGCAGTTAAGAGAGGATTCAGGTCATTCGTCGTGTGAATCTGACTG
Source organism: Spondyliosoma cantharus (assembly GCA_900302685.1). Classification (NCBI taxonomy): domain Eukaryota; kingdom Metazoa; phylum Chordata; class Actinopteri; order Spariformes; family Sparidae; genus Spondyliosoma; species Spondyliosoma cantharus. Next base: position 14,809 of record OMLP01004454.1, on the reverse strand, counting down.
TTCTCATGTCAACACGGAGGAAGCTCAACGTTTTCTGAAAGGATTGTGTGTTTCACGGTATGGTTCAAAATTAAAGTTATACACAGTGGAGACTGTAAACCATCACATAGTAGTCATAGACTAAAGGAAATGAAAGGGACAAGCCAATGAAGGTTTGCCATCTTTTTCCGTCACGTGTGTTGTAAGTGATATTTTTTAGATTCAAATATGTGTCACCAGCTCTATATTCCAACAGTAATCATTGTTATAGAGTGGTCACTAACCCTTCGTGTCTCCTCCCCCGGTAAAAGAGAAGAGACATTTTCTGGTATCCCTGCACCGCTTTATCCAATCAGGACAGAGAACTCAATAAAGAGGCGGTCCTGTCTGCTTGTGAACACGTAGAGAGCCGGAACCACCTGTCTGTCAATTTCCGCTGCATGTTCATGCGGTGGTGGTGTAGAGAGGAGCCAGGGGGTTGCGAAACAGTAAACCAGACAGGAAGTTAGCTTAAAATGACGACAGCGCTTACATCGGCTGTGAGCTCACCTATGCTCTGAGGCTGTGAAAGCTAAATGTGCGGTTCAATAATCTTTTTCACCTCGGCAGGTTCTTAACTGAGTGAAAGGACACGGACGTGGCAGCCGTTAGAGCTGGTCGAAGTTAGTGATTCTTCTCTCGTCTCCTTTAGCATAGGGCACACTGGAGCATCCTTTACGAAAGGAAAGGAGTTAATGCTATCACAAAACAGTCTATGCGGCCCAAGTGTCAGTGCTTGCAGATTCTCTTGGATCGGAACGTTGATATCGCTGATTTCCATACCTTACTGTTCATTCGTTCAGACTCCATACTTGTCATATTCCCTAAACAAGATGGTGACAAAAGCAACAATGATCAACAACGTACAATGTCTATATACTGCGCAAGTGTTTCTGTTAAGTGTAACCAATACAAATAGTGTAAAGAAATACATACTGAATGGATATACATGAGGTGGGGGATAATGTATGGAGGAGCAAAAGTGCCAAAGTCAAAAATAAATGAATAAATTATAAATAACTCACTACAAATGATATTATGTTTGCATTGCAAAGCATTGCTGAATCAGCTGTGGACGTGACACAATATACAGTGTCTCAGTTGGTTTTCATATTGGCGCAACCCAGTTAAAACTAGTAGTTCCCCTCAACAAACCCTGTCTCTACATGTTCCTCATCACAGTCACAGCCGTGACATTATTATCTAATTTTGTCTACATATGAATTTCATTTCGACTTGCTGCAGGACGTCATGCTCTCTCCTGGCATATAATGTGTTATATATGCCCACGGACACAAACAAGGCAGTCAATTCACCGCACTTCGATGCTTCATGATGCCGTGGGAGTGAAACCTCTCGGTTCGCCACTTTCTTCAACAGCTTTGTTCCCAGAAGGAAAACGCTGGCCGACACTGACACGGCCGTTTCACTGTGTCTCACTGTGATCAAAACCGAGAAATGCAACCAGCGTATTCTGACAGGCCCGGTGGCCCCACGAGCTCTACGCCGAACAAGTCTTCACTATGTGTCAGGACGGAAAAGGTTACATAAGTGAAACTGAGCTTTCACAGCGGCCAATCATTCACACACGAGTCAGACACACAGACAGCAGAATGAGGAAACAGATTAAAACACTTCAGCTTTTCGCTTCACTAATAAAGACTTTAAACCATGTCATCATTGATTTTGAATCACGTTAGTCAATCCCTGTCTAAGGATGAGTTTACCGATTTTATACCATCAGCTTTCATTTGGCCTGAGGTGAAGCAGTTGGTATCACAGGGACTTTCTTCTTTGCCATGACTTGTATCACTGCGGTAAACCCTGTGACTTTTTGTAATTTTATTCATTTCCCCTTAGTCTTGACAATACCAGTGAACTCATCCCGTCTTTAGACTCATGTGATGTTTACTGAAAAAACATCCCATGAATTCCTTTTAACTTGACAACAATCGACAAATCCAGTTAAAGGCAGAGCTCGACAGCGAGGGAAACATGAATATTCACTTTCTTGGTGAGAGTTAGACGAGAAGATTGACACCTCACTTTCAGTATATTTGCATGCTAAAGCTAAGCCAGTAGCCAGTTATATTAGTTTAGCTTAGCATAAATACTGAAAACGGGTAAACAGCGAGCCCCTTCCAACACCTCTAGAGCTGATTCCTCACCTCGTCATATCTTGGTTGTTTAATCTTTACAAACAACCAAAGGTAACTTCATACAGTCGTCTGTCAGTATGCTAAGCTAAGCTAACCGCCCCTTTGTGAGCGGATTGTGATATGAGGCAAAAAATGAGACCCTCCCCATTTTTCTCGGTTGTCTAGAGTTGATTGGTTTTATGCTTTATGTACGTTTGAGTGCCTCTCTTTGCTAACAGAGAGCAACATTAGCACAGGTTAGCTTCGAAATGGAGTCCGCTAACACAAACTGCAGGCTCCTAGAACAACACAAAAGTTCCACAGAGCCCCTTTAAATAAACTTTTACATTAACATAACATAAAAAATGGAAAGTTGTTTTTATCCAAAAAGTCACCTCCTATTCCCCCAAAATTGAAACCTCACACAGGCTTCTTTTACACTTATTCATGCAGCCTGCTGTCTGAGGTATGAATTCGTATCAATGAGGCACACAACATCAAAAAAATCACCTCCCACCTCCAGTTTTGCTCTTTAATCGCACCTCACGGTTCTCAGTTTCATGCATCACTCATCTGTGGTGTTAAGTGCTCCACCTGTGTACACAAAAGCGCCTCAAAAATGGGCTTCAGCTTGATCAAACTTGGTCAACTGTGGAAGGAATGTGGGTGTTTTGTTTTGGTTCCAGCCTGATGACCGCCGGTTAGTGGGTGGGTTAAGTCTAAAAGTTGTAGCTTCCCTGTGAAACTACAGTGTTGTCAATCTCATGATTGTTTTTTTTCTTTAAATAGCTGTACCTAAGGAAAGAAATATGTAGCCTACAGCAGCATGGGTTGTGTGCTCTGCCTTTTTCTTTAGACAGAGACAAAGTGATATATATCAACACGTGATTCCTGTGGTTAGTGGGAAACCATATAAGCAAGTGGAGATGAGTGTGTTTGTTCAAGTTACCAGACAACGGCAACAGAACTGTCACTGAGAGGCTTATTGTCCCTGAGCAGGTAAGTGATTTGTTGCACTGCTATGAATTTGTACTGAGCATTTTCTTAATCTTCTGTTTTTGACAAAGTTACATGTTATCTTATATGAATATCCTCTTGTCCTCTTTGTAGATATCATGGATGAAACATTTACGACGTTAATGACCACAGAAATGGATTATTATCCAACTGTAAGTATCAATTTTGGATATTTATCCGAGGCAATGACAACAGTGAAAAAAATGAACAGATAATATAGAAAATACTGATTACTGAGTATGTTAAAATTGCTTGAGCAGAGCAAAACGGTTGACACGCTTTTTACTGCATGTGTGTGTTTTTGTTTATGATGCAGTATTTAAAGTATGATTTTAAAGAATACACATGGTAAAACTTAAAACTGTGTGCTGTGTCAGTGCTCTTGATTGAATATATTTTTTGTGTTCCCTTGCACTACGAGTATGTTTTTGATGTCATGCTCCAGGTACAGTAGATTTATCTGAAACAGACATCTGTCGCAAACTGTGATGTTCACAGCCGCTTTAGCGTCAAATTTTCCATTGCTTATCTTTGCTCTAAATCTAAACTCGGTGCTTCTGGGGTACTGGGTTCTGCTGCGGGCCCCCTCTCTGTAGCCCCTAAGGATCATTTTACCCCCTCAGGGCTTGGATTGCAGCAGGAAGTTGTGCAGTGGTGTGGTTTCTCCTTCGCAGACACAACACCTGCACCTGACAGCAGTTTTTTTTGCGCGCTCTGGTTAACTTGTACGTCACAGACAGTGTTTGATGCAACGTAGCTGCATCCCCACTAGAACCAAGCTAGAAAACCCCGACAGCAGTTAGAGAGTTGGGTAACAACGACAGAAAGAAAAAAAAACTGACAGGAAATTAAAGAAGAGACAAAAAAGGCAGTGCATGTTACACGTCAACCTCACCAGATGATCTGTGTTTTCATTGCAGGACACTTCTGACTTCACAGATGACTATGACATAGGGCAAAATGAAAATGCAGTCATGTGCAGCAGAAGCTGGGTGAGGGAGTTTCGCGGGCAGTACGAACCCCCTCTCTTCTGGATCATCTTCATCCTCGGCGCCTTGGGCAACCTGCTGGTGGTTTGGATCTACACCACCGTGCGGAACCGCCTGAAAACAATGACCGACGTGTACCTTCTTAACCTGGCGGTAGCTGACCTCCTCTTCCTGTGCATGTTGCCCTTCTGGGCCGTCGACGCCGTCAAGGGCTGGGACTTTGGCATCAGTGTCTGCAAATTGGTGTCCGCTATCTATAAAATCAACTTCTTCAGCAGCATGTTTCTGCTCACCTGCATCAGCGTGGACCGCTACATTGCAATAGTACAGGTCACCAAAGCCCAGAACCTGAAGAAAAAGCGGCTGTTCTACAGCAAACTTGCCTGCCTGGGTGTCTGGTTGCTCTCCACTCTCCTGGCCCTTCCTGAGTTCATCTTTGCCCAAGTGAAGACTGGCAACAAAGGGCCATCCTTCTGCACTCTGGTCTACTGGAACAACGAATACAACCAGACTAAGATCCTGGTGCTGTCCCTGCAGATCTGCATGGGCTTCTGCCTTCCCCTAATAGTCATGTTCTTCTGCTACTCTGTCATCATCCGCACACTTCTTCAAGCCAGGAGCTTTGAAAAGCACAAGGCCCTACGTGTCATCTTCGCTGTGGTGTTTGTGTTCGTTATCTCTCAGCTGCCTTTTAATAGTCTGCTCATAGTGGAGGCCACGCAGGCGGCCAATACCACCATCACCAATTGTAACACTGTGATTGGTTTTGACATAGCTGGACAGGTTGCCAAGAGCCTGGCGTACACTCACGCCTGCCTGAACCCACTCCTGTACGTCTTCATTGGCGTCCGGTTCAGGCAAGACCTGCTGAAGATATTGAGGTGTGCTGGCGGTCTGGGCAAAGCAGGGCTCATCAAAACACAGTCAGTTCCCAAACGTCCCTCTGTCATGTCAGACACTGAGACGACCCCTGCCCTTTCCATATAAACGTATGTTTCATTAAAGGTCCACTTTGTAAGAAAGTAGAATTTTGAGTCTCATTCCGAACTTGTCAAACCCTGACGCTATGGGATGGCGAATGACCTGACCTACAAGCCCACAGTGCCAGTTTTTGATGAGTTCGGAAACCGAAAGCGAGTATTTGACGAGTGAGGAGTGAGATTCAAAAAATCAACTTTCTTCAAAAGTGGACCCTTAAAATCCTGAACCTGAGAACTGAGCCTCGATCACCTTGATCATTTCTTACATGTCGTTCTCCAAGCATTACCTGCTACTAGCAAAGCAACAAATCACATTTTCAACCTGCAAGCAAAAAAAGTCTTTACAGTTTATATTCATTACATTCATACTATGACAGTAAAAAAAAAACACAGTTTTTTCTGGAATAACTGTATACACTGTACATTACTGTAAATACTGTTTTTTTTTACATTTGTTCCATCGTGTTAGTTCTTGTGTGCTGCTGTAACTAGAAAAAAACAAACAATTGTGATTTTGATTTTTCTGATGCAAAAAAATAAAAAATGGTAAAAACCTAAAGCATTCTGCAGGCTTCTTCACTGCTGCTCTGTCCCCATAGCAGACAAACATGAGCGAGGGAGTGCAACAGTAGTCTCAAGTACAGTTGCTTTAAATGGCGATAAGAGTGCTGAGATCAACAGGCGAAAGTATTTTGTGTGCTTTCACTGGTTTAACGTACGATGTGTGGTAGGAAACCTACTTAAATGTGGCTAGCTCGATGTTTTCGATCTGATGAGACATCCCCCTGTCTGTGCCAATCGTCTCTTAACTGCTGAACCAGGTCTACGTTTGGCTATGACTTGGCAGTTTCACAGTGGATGCCAACGGATATTTGCTCAAAATGGCAAGTTTCTCACACTGGGCTCGCAGCGGCTGCAGCCCAGACAGGTGGCAGACAGACAAACAGGTGTCACGGCCTCGATAGCTTCCCATGGGCAGCCACAACTTTCGAGGCACAAACGTTCAGTTGATTTGCAAAAAACAATGCATGGAACCCACTTCTGATTGCAACGTAGCCTGCACGAAATCCAACGCAAAATCCAGCAGGAGAGCTGTTTCCACTTGTGCGGCCCGTGAACTCGAAAGCCGAGAACATCAAAGCCACGCTAGTCTGAACGGCGCTCTCGCCTGCTTTCCATTCCTTTCATATGGGCGAGCTGTGGGCGATGAATCTGTGTCGCGTAATCGCAGCATCGTGACACCCCCGCACACCAACGACTTCAATCAATCTGACTCGAATCTGAAATTAGGAAATACAAAGATTCAAAGCTGAGGTTTGAGGTTGGCAGCATGAGTTGTTTATGTCCGTGTTAGCGCCATGAAGCAAAAACAATTCTGTACCTACACATTAAAAGGTTAAAAAGTACCAAATGTGTTGGGTTTAGATGTTCAGTTAAGGCTGTGAAGTTGGTTCAGAGTGGGATGACTACAAGGTGTTATCAAATGTTATTGCACCTCTACTGACACATCGAAGGACGGGGGGAATAAGCAGATGGAGGAAGAAAAACAAGAGGAACGAAGTACATGTCAGCTACAGCCTGGCACATCTTTAATGTAAAAAACACACAACCTGGGATGTTATTGTGGCCACTGAGGTTGGTTCCAGACGTCTGCTGTGTACCTGCTGAGCTCAGGTGAGACCACATCGTGTTTCTCACTCTCACAACAGGAAACCATCAACCAGGTGAAAGAGAACAACATGCCCCTGCAGAGCCGAAGCCTCGTGATGGATGTCCTTCGGGACCCAGACAAGTCTGACTTTGTCTTAACTGGAGAGCACTTATGGCAATATTATCACTCAGCACATCTTTATCATATGTAGGTTACCATACAGTCTAGCTTTATAAATCTTTGTGAACACACCGTGTGGTTTACATCGGGAAGATCCCTCAGTTGATGTGCTGCGGAGAAATGTTCTCATGCTTTTTAAAAAAAGGAGGAACTGCAAAAAAATGAGTCATATTCTATTGCAAAATGCAAAATTTTTTTTTGCAAAACTCATCTTCTTGTTTTTTTTTTTACTGATGTAAGTAAAAAGATTATATGCGGTCTGTACTTGGGGAGAATTTTGTGTGTGAGAACACCAGACCGAAGCGAAAATAGTTTGACACCTAGATGTTTGGAGGGCATCTGAGGTGGACACAATAACATGGACACGCAATAACACACAAAACGATACAATTAATCAACATTAAAAGCAGTAATGTTTCCTGAAAGATTCCCTAGAGTCATGTATCAAGACATATACATATAGTTGGCTTGGAAAAATAATGTGTGTCTAATGCGTTTTTTGTGAAAAAAAAAAAAGTATATTTACCAAATTAAAACCCTGAAAGAGTCTTTTCTACTTCTTTAAATTTCCATAATCTATGAATATACACATTTGGTTCATTTCAAAAGTTTTCACACAGGTTAAAAGACGACTCCTCGAGGCGCCCATCAGCTCAGTTGGTAGAGCGGGCGTCACGTGTACAGAGGCTTTGTCGTCGCTGCAGCGGCCCCGGGTTTGAGCCCCGGCCTGGGGCCCTTTGCTGTGTGTCACCCCTCTCTCTCTCATCCTGTTTCCTGTCATCTCTCTGAAGCTGTCCTATCAATAAAGCCATACAACAGCGGAAAAAGAAAAAAGAAAAAGACGACCCCTACTTTACTGTGAAGTCCTGTCTTTGTCTGTGTTCACCGGAGGCCTTCGGGTTTCCACACCACACTTGTGCATGCTGAATATTGAACCGTGCTCGTAGGAACACCTCTGAAAATTAGATTTAAATGACAATTATTTCTGTACACTTTCAGTAATGAATGTGAAAAAACAAAACAATAAACAAAACAGCTTCTTTTGTAAAACTCTACATTTACGTCAGTCGACACAGTGGAGCTCAAACATTCATCTGTAGGAACATGAAGAAGAAACACATTTCTGACAGGAGGGGGATTTATACCTTCCTTATGTCAGTGGTCCCAAATCTTTTTTAAGTGTGATGTATCTCACCAAGTCCTATCAGATGGACATGAGAACCTGGACAAGAAAAAAGGCAATATTGAATAGGCCTAGAGTTTCTAGAGTTTGTACAGAGCTTGTGTTGATGTTTAAGCTTGGTGTCCTTTTTCTTTTTCCCAGTATCAGTCAAGACTGCCCTTATACGAGCACCATTTTGAGTAAAAACAACATTTATCTTTTACTTTTGAGAGTTTTGGTACTGGCACACTCAATCGTAACTCTCCATTAGTTAAGTGAGGCGTGTTGGTGGTCGAATACTGTAAAAATAAACCTACGAAACGTGAGAAAATTAACTTACACATGTAAGAGTACCAACGCCACAAAAAAAAAGCCAGACAAACTGTTCGAATTTTTCGAGAAAATCCC
>OMLP01004445.1:19609-30342 GCA_900302685.1 Spondyliosoma cantharus | reverse complement strand
ATCCGAGTTTATAAGTTAAAGAGTAAAACACAGGCGGGGAAACAAAAGCCTCAACTAAATGTACAACAGATGCACCATCACTGAGATGCAGGTAAATTGAGTTTGTAATGTGAGGTCGGCCCTGAGCTGCAGATGGAAAAACCTCAGACGGACAAAACCTCTTTCAAGATCCAGATTGAGCGCGGCGTGATGGGAGGGGGCCTCACAGCCACTCTCACACAGACCCACTTTCATCTCGCACGAGTATCTGCGGCACAATGTACCACGGTCACGGATCGCAAATATTTTTAAATGGATGGAGATCTTTTCTTCCATCACGTGTGACGGGCTTTCTGTCCTGCATTCGCATTACAATACCAAGCCAAAAGAAAAAAACTGCAAAGACAGATATCTATACATGAGCGGTATCTTTTTTTAGGGCACTGATAGCTGAAAAAACACACAAATTACGACAACTAAAACGCCGTGTTTGTGGTCAGACCGCGGGAGGAGTCAGCCGTCAGCAGACATGGACAGATGAGGTTACTGTGAAGGTCGTGTTTGCAAGATGTTCTAGTTTCATACTAAGAGACAACGTGTCAGCCAGCCGCCGCGATGAATCTCTTCAACGTGTACGAATAGTGGACAACATCAGCCTTCGCCCCTCTTACTCCGCTTGTGTTTTATTTGACCTTAAGTGATTAATTCTCCAGGCTCCATTTCTCTCGCACATTATGTGACTCTCCACTCAGCAGGGCCTTGAGCCTTTCATAATGATTGTAATTATTATATAAGGAGGAACGGCGCGGCTGGCACACGCTTTCAGGAAACAACTGTTGTCTGTCCGAGCTCATGCCGAGCAAACCCTTCATGAATATACCGCATGAAAAAGACTTTAGCCACGCGGCGCTGCAGGGGCTGAAAAACCCGATGCATTTTTAGATGTGACTCCAATCTGATCTCACAGCAGCTTTACTCCATCTCGTGCTGTAACGTGTAAACACTAACTTGACCTCTGTTGATCCTCACAGGGGTCGTTCAGGGGTCACTCTGCCTCCTCACCCCTGCAATCCTCCACTCGCCGCAAGACCAATGAAAATGCTGTGGTGCATTTCTTCAGGAGCTTTGTAAGTTTCTTGGAATAAATTCTATATAATATACACAACATACACATGTTGATCCATGTGCATAAAATCAATTGCTAACATCCTGAGTTTCAGCCAAGCAGTTTGATGTATTACTCAGAACGAGTCCGAGCAAAGAACAAACCATTTTCCTCCAATGTCGAGCTGTCAGTTTTCCTTTTGATTCGCTTTGGATCCGACTTTCGGCATCAAAACCGTGGCAGCGACTGAACTGTTTTCCTCGGCTCTCTCACAGATTACAAAGCTGCGTGACTCCTTCATTTACATAAAAAAGGGAACGGGAGAAGGTTTTCAATCGGCGGCTCAATCATCTGTTTGTTTCACAACAGAGTTTTGTTGTTCTGCTCTCCTGCCCTGCCCAATCAGTCACTCTGTCGTTTGTTTGTTGCTTGGTGTCTCTCAGGTTTCCTCCCCTCGTCCTAAATCCAGGGTGAGTCTCACTTTTTCACAATATCTTGTTTTTGTTGCTCATTCCAGGGGTGAAGATGCAGAGATGCACTGATAATTCACAAGAAGACTTCTGATTCCTTTTTAGCCGTGACTTATGTTCTGAATCATTTTTCTCAAAGTCAAATTTAAACAGCTGAAGTTTTTTTTATTAGCTTTTTATTGGATATCCACTTCAGGCTTCCCTGGGTACCCTGGAGTAGGTCTATTGGGGGCTTTAGGCCATCATGTGTGGTACTTATAACTTTGGCACCATCCAGTGGTATTAGGCCTATCATATAAAATCCTGTGCTACACACCAACTAGGACTGCTGCTATCCCCTCCCTCAGTGGATCTGACCTGAAGACAACGTGAAGACAAACGAAAATGAATGGCATCAATAAAATGTGTCAGATGCTATAGTGATAGCCTAGGTTTGTATGTTAGCATGTTAACATTTGCTAATAAGTACCAAAAACTAGTTAAGCTAATTATCAGTGACAGTAGTTTTAAGCAAATGTTTAGCTATTAGCATTACTAGTTAAGCTAATTAGCACTAAAAATGTTTTTTAGCTCATATTTGACTATAAGCAGATAAAACTAGTTTAACATTAGATTATCAGCCAGAAAAACTAGTTTTAAGCTAATTTTTAGCTATTAAAATTAAACACTAGTTAAGCCAATTATTAGCAGTAACAGTAGTTTTAAGCAAATGTTTAGCTATTGGTGTTAAACACAACTTTAGCTAACTAGCACTAACAGTGGTTTTCAGCTAATGTTTAGTTATTAGCACTTTATACTAGTTTAGCTAAAAGCATTCAACATGTGGTTTAACAATGGTTTTTAGCTATTGATTAGCTATTAGCACTAAATATCAGTTTAGCTAAGTAGCACTATACAATGGTTTTGAGCTAATGTTTACCTATTAGCAGCAACTAAACTCTAGTTTAGCTAATAACATGTAGCAGTAAACACTAGTTTTACACTAATATTTCACTATAAGCACTTTATATTACTCTTGCTTATATTTCAAACTAAATGATAATTCTACCGTATATTTATGGAATTACATTTTCCAATCGGCCAACCAGTGGGTCAGGACCCCTGCAGCGGGTCACATGATAAATCTGAGGGGCCACAGTGTGTTCTCTACTCTTAAACATGTATACGTTGGAAAAGTCAAGTCATGCGTCCGGGACCACAAACCAAAAAAATGTTGTTGGCTGGTTTTAGGGAAGTACACACCTCTTACTTTAGTTAATTAACCATCACATCATGGCCTAATCTCACCATCTTATATCTGTGATGCCGCCACACTCTCATCTCATCATGTCACTGTCTGTTTCTTTTTCATCTCCAGTGGAGAGACGTCTTGGGCTTGGTACGTCACACAACCTTCCCCTCTCCAGTCAAACAATAGCCCCGCTGCAGACTGAACCTGTGTGTGTGTGTTTGTGTGTGTGTGCATGCATGCGTGCATGCATGTGTTTGCAATAATCCCATTTCTGTCTGTAGAGAGCTCGTCTGCAACGTCTTGTTTGTGTGCAGTGCACCTGTTACCTAACCTTCACACTCCTCCCGTCTCTTTCTCTGCTTCGTGCCTTGAAGAAGAAATATATCTTTTATACCCCACCATGTGGATTTTACACATACTCAAAAGGAGGGATGATTCACCGGTGTTTACATACAGTAGCTAAAAGCTTACAGCAGCTCACTCTTCCACAGAAAAAACACTTTCATTCACTGATTCGTCAGTCGAAAAAGATTGATTTATTCATTATTGACACCGTCAAGTATTGGATTATTGGTAAATTAATTTTCTTTGCTTCAATCCAGAGCGACTCACTGCTTCTGGATGACTTTGAAACTGCTCAACTATTTATGAACCACAGCCGGTAAACATATTCTCTTAGGACCTCTTGGCCTGCATCACCTCACGCCTCCTACTCCTCCTCCCTTTCACAACTCTCCTTCTCTGTAACACCTCCATCCTCTCTGTGCCAGAGATGACTCACCGAAACATCTGTTTTGCCGTTCCCCCTCCTTTGTTTCTTCTCATCTGTCTGGTGAATCTCGGCAGCCATTCGTGTGTCATTCGACAGTCATTGTCAGTCTTTACCTCGTCCTTGCCATCCATTCTCTTCGTCCTGAAGGTTTCCTGAGTCTGGTCCTGTCACGTGTTCGTGTTTTCCCTCCATGTCTCGATCATGTTGTTCTCTCAAACCGCACAGACGACTCATCCGCATCACACTGCCGGCTTAGGCGCAGTAAAAGATAAAATAAGGTTATGGATTTAAACAATTTTATGACCTTTCATGACTTTACACTTCCAAGTTACATGCAGCTTTGTGTGCAGGTGATGCATCAGTCCTTCTCCTTCTGTGGAGAGCAGATCCGACTTTTACAATTTGGGTAACCTCCCATCACTGCATTATTATTATATATATACAGGAGCCTTTAAAAGATTGGCTGATATCAATGCAGTTAAAGAAGATGGAAAAAAGACAAAAGAGATATATGTACAAAATGTCCAACAAGTGCATAAAGTATGCACTCTTTTCCACATATCAGGACATATTGTTTGTGGATACGTTGTATGCATTTAAGTAAGCAATAAGTGTGCCCTCTATAACATATTTAAACAATTGTTTTGGGCATTCTGTAAAAGAAGTCAGAGATTGCTGACGCACTGAGATTAAATGTTCTTCATCTTGTTAAAAAAATATAAGGCCATCGATATAAAACAAGCTAAACGCCTGGTTAAAGGTTAGACCGCGACGGAGCGGCAGGTCCCTGGTTTCAGGTCTCCATCTGTGCTTATAGAGGCATTTCTTTCTAGGCCTCGTCGCCACGTGCTGAGAGCACAAAGTCGCCGGTCAGAAGACGCAGAGACCAAAGCACACTGTCCAGACTCTTCAACCTGGTGAGCTTCTACCGCACGTTTGAATCACTCTGATTTTCCTGCCTCGTACTGTAAAACTGGGCTTCATAAACGCTGTTTCCTGTCTGTGTTTAATGCTGCAGTGACGCTCTCGTCAGAGATCAGTGAGTAACGAATGAAAGCAGCATAATAAGTCATCATTTTGGTTCAGTCATTACCTTTCATCGACACGCTTTCACGGCAACCAGGAGGATGGGGGCCGCTGTGAAAAGGGTTCTGATCTTAATCTCAAATCTGACTTTTTTCGAAATCTGAGTTTAAAGTCAGAATTGAGGGAAAAGTCAGAAGTCAGTTTTTTCTCTTTACAGTGGCACTAATCCTCTTCCGTACACACCAGCCTGTCATCATAATAAACTAATGAACTTACGAGCAACATTTTCATTTTTATGACACTACGTCTAAACACAGATCTTAAATTTCTCATACTTGTTTTCAGTGATTCATTTTCTGCAAATGCCATCTACCTCGACCGGCTTGAGGCTTTTACTTTCAGTGTGGATGATCTCCTTCACTCCCAATAAATGTGAAGCATCCGACAATCAAATCTTTCAGCAACGACAACAACAACAACAAAAAACACCCCACGCGTTCATCTCACATGTCAGAGCAGATGTTTTCTCAGCCCCTCCCCCTTCACCATCCTCTTCCTCTTCTCTCCAGGGAGACACCAAGTCCCGTCCACCCCCTAAACGCTGGAGCACCATCTTCTAAGCTCTCCGCCGAGGACCAAGCCGCAGATCCGACGCCGACGGGACGAGACAAAGAAGAAGAAGAAGAAGAAGGAGGAGGAGGAGGAGGAACAGATCTGCAAGCGGCGGACTCACAACCTCAAGAAATGTTAACACACTAACAGCGGCCTCCTGTATGTTCAGACAAGTGACACCGCGTCATGAAATCCACCATTTGTAGGTGTTCACGGTCTCTTTAATCCTGCTCCTCAGCGTATCTCGTCTCAGTCATTATGTAGCTGTAAAAAGATAAATAAATCATCTCTGGTCTGATGGTGCTACTGTCTGCTGTCCGAGGTTCGTGCGTGGCAGATGTTTTATATATTCGTCTCCCGTCATCTGCATTTTTTTTGTACACGAGTGGCGCTTTCTGTATCTCGCTGACTCTCACACCAAAACAAGCCTTTTTTTTTGTTTTTGTTTGTTTTTCGTACGTGAAGTCTAGACGGAGTGTCTGCGGTCGCTGTGCTCGAGTGAAATGTACGTCGCAAAAAGAAAATAAAAGAAATGTGTCTGAAAACACAACTGGGAACCTTCAGTGTTTGAACTGCGTGGACTCTAATGTTGGTTTTCTACGTAACACTTTTGTTTCATTACGCTTCAGTGTGATTAAAAAAAAACAAACATGTACAGTATGATGTCATCCAAAGCGCCCTTTTCAAATGCACTGTTTAAACTAAATAATACCAAAAAAAAAAACCTTGACTGGTCTGCTCTCTTTTCTTTCACCTGTCTGCATCTTAAATTAAGTTTGAAGTTTTGATGTTATTCGTGTTTTGTTTAGAAGATGATAAATGTTTGTTTTATCCGATGGTCAGACAGTAAGTGGTTCATGGCGGAGGCACCCAGATGGTCGAGAGGAAGGAGTTTTGGGACAGCATGTTGATTTCAAAAAGTTCTGACGCGTATTTTCCATTTTGTTTTTGCAATGAATTACATCCCGATGCTCTTGTCTGTATGTTCACTCTAACTAAGTTGTCAAAAGAACTGTAAAGGTGTTGTTGTTTTTTTGGTTTTTTTTTTTATTCTGAGGTTGCTGACACGTGGTGGTGCTACGGGACTAGGAACTGATGCTTAGAAAAACTGAGTGTTTTGTTTCCTCTTAATGTAAAAACTCTAACTGGAAATAAACACGTCTTCTTCTGACAAACCTGTCTCCTCGCTCGCATCTATTTTTCAGCCAAACTGACCAATCGACCAGATCAATTCTACGTGTGTGCCATTGATTTTTCAATAGAACTACACGGCGACAAAAAAGTTTCATACATTTACATTCAGGGCATTTAGCAGACGCTTGTCTTCAAAGTGACTTACAATAAGTACACTTGTGTCAAGAAAGAAACCACGACATATCACCGCCGATTGAGTTAAAAAAAAGAAAAAACAGAAACAATTTTGAAAGCCATCATCTGAGCATCGTAGCTTTATCAAGGATACCTTAATATAAGTGATAAAAGTATCTAGACAAGATTAAATATTTCAGCTAACCCTCCTCACAGAAAGCAAAAACACTCAATCTACAATTTCTTCTCACTCAACCAGCAGCAGTTTCGCAGCTTCTGTTCCCTGGACAAAATGTAACTGGCTTCCTGGTTTATTTCCTGGTTATGCACAAGTTTCCTAAAAAAACAAAACAGAACGAAGGGTCATCCCGTCACTGAATCTCGCTTTGGGGAGACAGAGCGAGGTGTCAGCTGTATTGAAGTCAACGGGAGACGTGTGTAGAAACACACCAGAACCCAACATACCTACAGTATGTCGTCTGACCTCTGAAGAAGAAACGCCCGCAGGAAATGAAAGAACACACTTCAGAGAGCAGGTTCACCAACTCCACAAGAAATAAAACACAAAACACTGGAAAGAAATGTCCGTAATACGAAAAACATTTCAAACTTCCAAACAAACAGCAGCCGACATTTCTGACATTTGATCAAACGATTCTCGGTCGTACACACACAGTGCTGTCTTGCTCTACATTATTCTATTAATTATTATTTATTATCTATTAAATCTTCCCAATCTATCCCGAAGAAATTAGAATAACACCAGAAACAAGACGAGTGGTATGTGGGTACTCTGCCTTTCTGTGCAGGTATCACAAACAACCCCACATTTGTAAGGTAAACCTCAAGGTTTACTGCACAGCTGAATATCTGAAGAGGGAGGGGAAAAAAAATAAAGTGTGTACCGCATTAGCCTCCGACTGAAGCCACGATCCACCACTGGAAACACTCCCACACACATCTTGAAGCATCCTCTGGAGGCCAATCATCCATCTCAGGCAACGATCCCGATGAGCTCAACCCCATCGAGTTGTACATGTTGTCCTACATATAATCACACACTTAAAGATACTCAGAGGTGGGAAAACAACGTTTCTCATCATCAGAACGAACGCTGAGATCGAACTTCTCAAGGACAACTGGCCTAACACCACGATTAGCGAAGAGCGCCATCTCTCTCTCTCTCTCTCTCTCTCATGTTCTCACGATAATTGTTTCGCTGCTGAAGCTGTTGTGAGATTAGAGGTTGTGTTTTCTGCGCCAGACACATTTCAGCATTCACACACAGTGAAGGGGCCACCGTGGGTCGTCTCCACACCGACACTGGTCGCTCACGTGCCAAGTAACGGGAAATATCCAAACAAATGTGCTTTAACTTTAAGCATTTCTTCTTCTTAACTGTTGTGTACTTCCCTGTACTGCGTCTGAATACGACAGGTTACATTTAGTGTCGTGTAACACCATTTGCTCTGGTCGCACCTCTTTGTCGGAGTACCCCTCTGTTGTCACAGGCTCATGTTTGCGTTTAGATGGAAATCCCTCCCCCGAATGCATCTGAATTCATCGAACAGTATATCCATATTAGCTCAGAGGTCTTTCACGACTGATGGGGAGGATGCTGTCTTCAAACACAGTGAGCGTGAAAACACTGCAGCGTCCATTTCCCATGATTCAATTGAGCAAAATGAGACCTTTTCGCAGCGCTGAGCAAGAGAGACCTCTGGTGCTCCAACATTGTGCTGCATAAGTACGGCTCAGTGATCCAGTTTTGAGCCAAGCGGTTTTCTAGAATGATGCACCGCGTACGAGTTTAAATGAGCGTAGTAGATGCCTCAGTGACCGAGAATAACCAAGTAAGTTCTCCGATGAACCACAAGGTTCTAGAATGACATTAAAATGAGCCACAATGATTCAAAATGAGTGTCAGTGTTGAAGAATAAAACATTCAATAATCAATGAGAATAAAAACAAAATGTTTTATTACCGTATATACCAAGATTCCTTTTCTTTACATGTTGTGAAGAGACATCAATACGGCATAGAAAACATTTTTACACCTTTAGTATTTATTTCCGAATGCAGATCAATGGTAAATAATTTATGTGCAAAATTAACTCCATTCGGGCTCCAGAAGTACATTCACAACACTGCTCATTACAGATGTACTGCATCACTAAACATACATGGCACTGCACAAAATAAAAAGGATCGCTTGAATGAAGCATGTGATTGTTACTTTACTCTCCAAAATACCAATGACATGAAAAAAGAGTGCACATACAAAACATAAAGTGGCTGCTCAAAGAAGCCGTCAATGATTTGAGTCCGTAGACGTTTAAAGTCACTGTGACATTCGTTGTCCTTCTCGTGTGTATTTATGTCCCAGGCACCAGGATAAAATGTTGGCAGTTTACACTTCTACAAACAACTTAAACGTTCACATTTGTTCATGTCATAGGCTTCATATCATATTTGATATTTCTATAAAAATGTGTCACATCACATTTAAATTGCAGGTTTATGACCTGACTGTCATATCAGTCGGTGGAGTTACAGACGGGAGGTCTGCTGAGCCAGTGACCACAGTTTGAGACTGTGTTACAACATTTCTAAGTATGACACTACTGGATATTCTTAAAGGAGACCATGGGACAATTTCAAGCCGTGTTTGCAGTGACAAAAATAGCTTTTTCAAGATAAAACATTATGTTTTCTTGACCCTTTACAAGTGTTTTTTGTGCCAGATCACAAGCGCAGTATTGTCACAACATAAAAACAGAAAACTGAACCTTAAGGAATGTAAGGTTTCCAGATATCCCTGGTTTGCAGAAACATTAATTGCCAACATTCATTCTGGCGACTGGGTTGCAATTTAAGTGCTGTAAAAAAAAAAATGTTTGTTTCACATTAATTTCCACTAAAGCTTTCACTCGCCTCCTCTTTAAAAACATGACTCCCGGTGGCTACATTTTGTGACTGAGTTCTTAGCTGGTCCACAATCCCAGACACGCTGCCCAGCAGGCCGCCCATCCCGTCCTCCATCTCCCCGTGAAAATCCACCTCCTCCACTTTCACTTGTCCTCCCGCTGCGAGAAAAGCCTCCCCGTCTTCAAATCCGTAACTGTAGCCGTCGTCCATATCAGCTGCTGGTGTGCTTGCGTTGTTGCCGTTAGCTGAGGAGCTGGAGGCGAGTCTTTCACATCGGGCCTGATGCCTGAGGAAGCTGTCCCTCCAGATGACTTTCTTCCCGCACAGGCCGCACTCGTAGGGCCGCAGCCCCCCGTGAGTCTTAAGGTGCTTGGTTAGATGGTGCTTCATCTTGAAGGACTTTGTGCAAACAGGACAGCCGAAGGGGCGTAGATTGAGGTGCTGCATCTTCACGTGCCGGTCGCGCATGCTCTTCAGGGTGTAGGCTTTGCCACAGTGGCAGAAGTGGACTTTTCCCGTGTAGGGGGCGCCAGCGAGAGAGACTGAGGAGGACGAAGATGGGGTTGGGGGTGAACAGGGTGGCGGAAACGCAGCGGAGGATGGAGACAAATTGCGATTTGAGGTGGGAGTCAGTGAGCCACCTTGTCCCACGCTGGTGGAAGGCCAGTTCACCTCTGAGCCTGCCACGGTGAAGTCAGGAGACACCGGCACCAAAGGCCTCTGGGACACCTGCCCTGTGCCGTCTTCAATCTCGTCATACGTGTCTCTGCTGAAGGTCCCTGCAGTGAAACCCTCAAAGCTGGCATCCTCTTCCTCCTCCTCGTCATCCTCGTCTTTACTGCAGCTGCCGGCCTCTCCCTCCTGAGGCCGCTGCTCTTGTTGTGACCAGGGACCCATCTGCCACTGCAGCCGGGCTGAGACCGGACAAGACGGACCTGGAGCTCCTCCATCTGTTTGGCAAGCGTGAACACTGGGCGGGCCTGAGGAGGGATTGCTTTCTACCAAGCTTCTCTGAACTTTCTCCTTCATCTCCTCCACACTGGGCTTCCCTGTGATTTGCCCGGGACCTACACCCTCATTTGAAATTGGGTGGAGGCCTGTTGGAGAAACATAGAATAAAATCAGACGCAGAGAACTAAAGCTTATTAGTTTAGACTATTCACAGAACAAAGAGATACACGGGGCATCAGGGCCGTTGCAGTCATGGGGGGGTCGGGGGTTATATTCAGGGAAAAACATTTCTTTCTTCTTTCTTTCAAAACTCAGAGAAATAGTCACAGGAACCACATCTCTTTACTTTGT
>OMLP01004445.1:2584-19589 GCA_900302685.1 Spondyliosoma cantharus | reverse complement strand
GTAAGATTGGATCAACCTCCTATCATAAGCATCCAGACTTTGAAGACAAGTCGCCATGATTGGACCTATTGAGAAGAAAATAGCACTCTGATTTGGAGTAGGTGATGTGGTGCGATGAGGTTGATCAAACCTTCCAAACGAATCATGAGGCTCCCTTGACAAAAAAACAAAACACCCGTACATTTTTTCTTGACGCATTCTGGATGTAGGAGGTTAGACAAAAGTTTGCACTTTAATCTCAGTTTTCTACATAAAACTTTGAGCGTGTCTGTTTAAGATGAATCATGTCTTTCATGTCATGTTGTTGGGCAGAGAAAAATGACTTGCGTTAAAAGTAAAACGAGGCTTTTGCGTCTTACCACAGTGTCCCATTTGTGCAAAGCCTCCCTTCTTCTCCACCGCCTCCTCTCCTACTCCCTCGTCGGCCTCAATTTCCCTCTTCTCACTCTTCCTCCTCTCTCGCGTCTCATCACAGTCCCCGCTCTCTCTATTCTTATCAAGCAGCCTATCAGTGTTCGCCGGCGCTCCCCGCTGTTGAAACCTCACTTTCTGCTTCAACGCGTCACCACCAGGGAACCCCCCGTGGGTCCGGGTATTATGTCCTGGCCCATCATGAACAAACTGGCTTGTTTTGGCCTGGCTCGATACCCATGCCTCCTCACAGCTGGCGTAATCACTATCCGCGTAACCAGGGAGCGCGTCCAGTTGAGAGTCTGCTAAGTGCTGAGCTGATGAAGGCCGTGGACGCCCCCATCTAGGAAATTGCTGCGGCCGTCTCCATGTAGCTAAGGGGGGTAACGCATCAGGCTTCCGCTCCTTCCTTCTTCCCTCCGTTTCCAGATATAAGCAGTCTGTGCTGCTCGGGGACTGCTGGCGAGATGCAGTGCCATGGTGCGCTACAGCCGCCTCTCCGGGGATGACTTCCGCCGAGGGCCGGGGCCTCTTCAGGATCTCGGTGCACTTGTCCACGATGTGCCACATCTGGAGGAAACTGGCCACCGTGACGTAGTTCACAATGTCATCGTGCACAATGCTCAGCTGGCCTGTGTAGGCAGAACTCAGGACACTCTCGAAGGCCACTGGGTCCATAACTGAAGGTAGAGAAACAGTTGTGACATTCTTCAGTAACACCTGTTGAGAGATATGAACAAAAACCCTTAAACGTTTTAGGCATCTGGATAGAAATACGGGTTCAGTTAAATGAACAACAAACAACTTATTTCTAAGAAATGAATTTGTACACACGGCATATTACACACTGATGTACGCCAGCCTACCTGGTCATGAAAGTAAGGCGAGGATGCAGCGAGCACACAGCGGTGGGCCCTGAACACTTGACCCTGCACCTGGATGGAGAGGTCACACAGCCGGCCCTCCTCCCGCTGGCGGTTCAGATTGTCCAGAACCGCAGCACGGGCACCGGGGAAACACACCTGGACTGTCAAACCAGCAGGAGCAGCTGAAGCACTGCAGGTCGGATCCATGGCTACACAAAAGTAAAGATTGAAGCATTACTGAGTGCAAAAGTGGTCAATTATTTGTGATATTTGTGTCTCAACACACTTCGTAGTCTATATTATGCAATTGTTCTGGTTGTTCCTTTTGCTGCTGTGACTAGGACAGGGTATGATTAAAAATCAATATTGATAATTTTACTGATACCTTGACTTTGATACCAGTTCCTGAGCGATACCACTTTTAAGAAATCGGTTTTAACAAAAGACCCCATAGACATGGAGAGCCCCGTCTTTGGGCATAAACTAGTGTTTGTCATGCATGCCTTGAAATTATTAGATCTTGGCACAACAGGAATGCTGCACGAGATCAGCTCCTGTAATTTGGACGGCACAACAAGACATTTTTCAATACTCAATAGTATTGAGGCAATTCTGTCGGTGTCATAAAAGTAGAGTAAAATTTTAGTGGGATACCCAGCCATAGCTGTGACACTTCTTTTCCCTAGCATTGTATAACTTTACTTATCTCATCTTCAGTACCTTTTGTAAGTCAAATTACTTGAGAAACCTTTCTGCCAAGGACACTTTTAAGAACAGATGGTGCATCAGAGCCAAAGTAGCACATCTTTGAATTAGTTTTTATATTGGCAATCTGACAGAAAAATGCCTGATACTGATAATCAGAAAATGCTGAATATCAGCCCTGATAATGCTTATCATCGGTCAACACTCTTGCTCAGAACTTTTATTTAACAAACCAACTTGAACAGTAAGATTTATATACTGTGTACCGATGAGTCATTACTCATTATCTATCATTTAATCGATTGTTTTCTAGATTAACACTTGCCAGAAATACTTAATTCTCTATAAAATCATAGAAACAATAGAAGCAAATCCTCTTTACTGTGAAGCTGGGACAATGTATTGTTTGGTACAGTTGCCTGACATCTATTAATCATTAATCACATTTTCAAAAGATGTCAACTTTCTGTTACTTACTCATCACTCTCTGTCAGTTGATTAGCTATACATACATGTATAAGCGTTTCCGCCCTAGTATCAGATAAAAAAAGGTTCATTGTCGATAGAGATTTTCATTTATAGGCTGTTGTAGGCATCAAAAACTGAAAGCAGCGAGTTCCACCTGATGCTCACTAGCTAGCTATCACTCTACTAGCTATAGTTAGCTTCTCAGACACGAAGCAATAAGTTAGTTTACATTGCTCGTCATACACTATTAAACGGTTGTCTTTAAAATGTGTATTATAAACATGAATCCTGGTTATAGCACCTGTCAACACGGCCCCGTGTTTTCGCCAGGGAAGCTATAAGAGGTGCATGCCTGCGTTAGTAACCAGGAGACGTTACTAGCTAGCTAACGTTGGCTTCTGAAGACACGAAGCAATACGTTAGTTAACATAGCTCGTCGTATAATATTGAACGGTTGTCTTTATAAACGTTGTTATGAACATGAATTCTAGTCATGACACCAGTCAACGTTTCCCCGTGTTTTCGCCAGGGAAGATACAAAAGTCGCACGCCTGCTTTAGCGTCTAGCTAACCAGGGGTCGCTACGAGCTAGCTAGCTAACGTTAGCTTAGTTACTTTACCTTTGCGCTGTCGGTACGTGCTGTTGCTATTTGCGGCACCACATTATTATCGTGAATTCCGGACACGATGTACTCTCGCTTGATTGTCTAAAAAAAAAAAAAAAAAAAAAAAAGCAAGCTAATTAATGCTAACAGCAGCTTGCCCGGAGGCGTAGCTGTTGCTAGCTGGTTGACAAATCAGCATCAGCATCAGCATCCTCGCGCACAACACGAGTGGGTGTTTGGTGTGAATACGTGGCTTTAATCACTATAAAATGTCGTCACACTGGCCTCCTAGCACAATATAAAATGTCGGGCTCATTTTTTTTTTTTTGTAGACACATTAACACGAGGATGTATTTCTTAATTAATGACTGATCCGGAGTTATGTGAGGAGAGAGATGCCATCATTGGACTCCCCCCCCGCCCCTGTGGAGTTCACTTAAAGGGCCAGTACACCATAATATCAGATCAACCGTTAAACCATTTTTTATTTTTTTTTGTCTGTTCTTCTTCGTCAAATGTGCAGCAAACCCCCTAAAACCCAGCCCTCCTCGTTGCAAGATTCAGGGAATCAAGCTAAGCCGGCGTGTCGGTTTAAATAAAGGGTAGGAGCTCGTGGCGGAGTCGTCACAAGCAGGCAGCAGTTGGTCGGTCACACTCACGCGCGCAGAGCCGTTTTTTTTTTTTACCGCAGTGCATCTGCAGCATCCTCTGATCGGGGCGACAGGGGCGCCGCTGCTGTGGCGTAGCAGAAAAGACAAGCATCCATAACTGGGACGGCAGGACGTGTTTCATACAGATATATATTTTTCTCTCTCTCTCTCACTCTCTCACTCTCGGGCTTTTATGTAGCCGTGTGCGCGCGTTTATCTGCAATGCGCGCACGACCGAAGCGTCTCTTCCACGAGCTAGGTGAATCAGATAGGTGAGGTTTTTTTTTTGTTGTTGTTTTGTTTGTTTGTTTCCATCGCAGGAGACAGGATTTGTGTCTTGTTTTTTTGTTTGTTTTTTTTCCCGAGGAGAGGATTCAGCCTTGGAGGAGAAAGGCCTGTGATCCATCCAGGAGAACAGGCTCTGATTTTTTAAGTACTGTAGCCTGTTAAAGAGGTAGCCATTTGATTATCATAGAAGCATGCAAAAATCAATGATATATGCACCAGTGTGTTTTTAAGTGTATTGTAGTCGTTCGGTCTGTAGCTGGCATGCTGCACCTTGTATAAACATCCGCTGTGTACCTGCTGTCAACACTGAAAAGAGCAGAGCACGCGGCCCCGGGCAGCACTAATGGTCGCTCTGTGCATCTCACATTAGGGACCTCAGGGAACAAGAAGATAATCTAATCTCAGGGTGTTCATCTGGGGAGCACTGTGAGTCACCACATATATCTTGGGGGTTTTTTTGCCTTCATATGCTTACCTGATAATTAAAAAAGAGCAAGGAAGCCCCCAGCCTGGATAGAGATACATGAAAAAGGTGGTGGTGGTGGTGGGGGGGGAAGGGATTGCAATACATTTGTGGCAATAAATTCTTGTGATCGCCAGGAAAACTGTTGCCGGCTTGAGCCAAAGATCAGACACACTTTAACAGTGGCGAAGGGCCTCTTGTGTTTAGCTTCAGACACATGACATTCGCCTGCACTTTACTGTGACACACTGAGCTCCGATCTTATTAAAGTAAGAAGAAAAAAAAAAAGAGGGAAATCCTTCATCTTAAACTGGGAGGTGCTCGGTTTATGAGTGTCACCTCTCGGGGCTCCACACTCTTAAAGCTCGTCACGAAAAGCAGCAAGCAACTCCAACATCCGGCGACATGGCGATGTCACACCTCCTGCTCCTTTTTCTTCTCTTCGGCCTGTTTGGTGAGCTCAAACTCGTTTTTACCTGTCGCCTTCATGATGTGTTCCCACACCTTGTCGACCCGGAAGTAACCGTTTCTTTTTCTGTACTTTGCCAGCTGTGTTCCGGTGCCACGGGGCCTGCGCCGAGGTGGACTCCGACACGGAGGCGGTGGCCGGCAAGGGATTCAAACTAGGCTGCATCTCCTGCAAGAGGAGGAGTGAGGTGGATGGTTCTGCCACCGTCGAGTGGTACTTCAGGCCCAAAGGAGAAGCCGATTTTGTTCATGTGAGTGGATTTTTTACATTTTTTTTATTAGTCAGCACAAAATGTAACTGACGCAGCAGGTTTTGTTCTTCCAGAGGAGATTCTAGTTGCGCAAGCATCCTTATCCATCCTCGGCTGCATTCCTCCAGACACAATCTATTTATATAAGTACATATAATGCACTGCCAAGCTCTGTTCCTTCCTTTGTCTCTCCCTCACACGCTTACGCCCTCGATTGGATGATACCTCCCGGTGCTGAGGTCGCTGTGAGGCGCGCATGGAATCGATTGCGATATTTTACACCGGCGAGAGACCCCCGAAGCTCCAGAGACGACACACAGCTGCGTTGACTTCCTGTTGTTGTGTAGTTGAGTCAGGACAGCAAGCCAAAGAAAATCCCACATGTGATTTCTCATAAAGAGCCGATACAAAGAAACCTCCCAGCGGAGTAGCGACAAGATTGAGGACTGAGGTGCGTTTGGGGGTTGAAGTGCTCGAGGGCTCTCTCACGGAGCCCTTCATGGCCACTTTCCGTAAGTCCTCATTTCCGCAGACTTTGCCCGAGGGAATCACCTTCAGCTCGTAGTGTCATAACATAACAGAGGGTTACTATGGGTTACCAGGGGACGTCCAAAAAACCTTTTAATAAAACAACAATAGGCCGGATGCTTTCATTATTCTCTATTTATGAAACGGAAACTTTCTAAATTCCTACCAAACATCCGACTTCTTCTCCTCGAGCTTCTCTACTTAAATCACTCAATCAAGCAACAGGAAGTAATACGCTTTTGGAAACAATACAGAACTTTTTGCCCTGAAACCTCTGACTGTGTTTATGTACAAGTAAATAAAAAAAAAGATTTCGTCCTTGATTCGTGCTACGCGAGTTCAGGAGTCTCACAGCCTGAGGAGTGAAGCTGCTGTGGATACTTCTGTATCGTTTGTCAGACAGCAGCAGGGTGAACAGAGTGAGTCTCGGCTGTGTGTTGTCTTTCAGCATCCTTTGTTGACCAACATCTTGCTCCAGAGTTTAGCCTTCCTCAGTTCCCGTAGGAAGTGGAGCCCCTTTTCTGTGCTTTTTTTAAGCAGGATGGTGACGTGTGAGGACCAAGATAGGTTCTCAGTGATGGCAACCTAAAGCTGATGTAGACAGGGGTGTGGGTCTTTGCCTTCCTCTTTATGTATACGTGTCTATATTGTTATTATAAGTCTAAGCATTTAAAACGTAGAGTCCACAAGTTACAGGGTTGTCTTCGTCATCTTTTTCTTCATCTTCTTCTTCTGTGTCGGAGTTTTCGTGTATGCTGCACCCGTTCAGCCAATCATTTATCTGCCCAGTATTTATTGTGCTCTAATCTCTAATGCACATAGACACCATATAAGTGGCTGCGAGTAATGATCATTTTCACGGCTGATTCTGTCGATTGTTTTCTCGATTAATGGATTAGTTGTTTTTGTCAGTTGTTCTTTGTTTTTCCAAAGCCCGAGACAACGTCCTCAGATGTCTTGTTCTGTCCGCAACCCAAAGATATTCAGCCTACAAACGGAGACTATTCACATTTAAAGAACTGGAATTAGAACATTTTCACTTGTTTTTCTTTTCTCCTCCATCGGATGAATCGATCATACTGTATGTGCAGACGTGATGAGATCTGACCAACCTTTATGTCTCCTGGGCTCCAGATCTACACCTACAACGAGGACGGCCCCACCATAGAGAACGAGCACTTCATGGACCGCGTGGACTGGAACGGGAGCAAGAGGAGCAACGACATCCAAGACGGGTCCATCTACGTGCTCAACGTCACCCTCAACGACACGGGCACCTACCGCTGCTTCTTCCACCGCATCCTCTTCTACGCCAACTACGAGTACACCACCGTCGTCAGCAAGGTGGTCCACCTCAACGTGGTGCGGAAAGGTACGCGGAAATCAACTGCGTCACTCTGTAACTACAAGCAATTAATGGATGGCAGTGTCCTGAGGTGGTTTTGCCAATCAAATTTAAATCCGTTTGACGGTGTCCTGAATGCATTTACACTTTTTTTTTTTATATCCTGTGCATCCAAAATGCATAAATTGACAAAAATGGAGTCCTTGGTACAAATGTTTGAGCTTTCCCAGACCGTAATGAGTGAATGAAAAGGCATTTCCATCACTGACAATATGGATTGTCTTTGTAGTCCCACTGTGGTGAGCCCCATGTGACCGAGCGGAGTGGATAGAGTGTTTCGAGAGAGATCCACCGTCTAAAAGCATTTTTTTGGCCTCAGCTTGCTTTGCATTATCACCGCCATCCCCGACAAAAAATTGATTGATTGATTCCCTCCTGTGTTCAGCCACCAGAGGAACGGCTTCCATCGTGTCCGAGGTCATGATGTACGTGTCCATCATCGGCCTTCAGGTCTGGCTGCTCATAGAGATGATTTACTGCTACAGGAAAATATCAGCAGCCGGCGAGGAAGCGTTACGGGAAGCCGCGTAAGTGCTTTGATTACGTACACGTGTATGCTCACACGCTCATGACACGTGGAAACCTTGTACCTCCAGTTATGATGATTCAGCGTTGACCTTTTATCAAAGTGTCACAGAGCATTTGATTATTTCTTTATAGATGTGAAGATTCTTGAATGGTTAGGCTAAAAACGCAGTTCAGAATTTGGAGATTCAAGGTTTTCTTGTGTCGTAGAGCCCAAACAAAATACTGGAGACAAATACCTCCACAGATATTTGAGTCTACAATCCAGTAACGATATATCGACCATGATTATGGATAATGATGTCTTAAATTTGTTGATTCAGTATTGACTGCCGTATTTACTGAGCAGGTCAGTTTACTGTATCGATATATCTATTTGGCTCTTGCGTGCATGCAAAGCTTGAAACAAGCCGGGTCAATCTCTCACATAGCTTTACTCGGTGGGCTTGACCACCAGCAAGCTGTCCTGACAGTTCTGACCTTTGAGCAAACGAAGAGCCAAAAAGACTCCAAACTGAAGGAAGCGAAGTCGCTTAATAGCTCCACTTTTCGTCAACCCTCTTTTGTCTGCTCCACAAAAGAGGAATGGTTTTCACACAAAGCTACGAGACAGGAGTCGATTGTATGAAACAGAGTGGTGAAAGTTAGCGTCACCCTGGTTCCCTCAACAAAATGCCTGCGGGGAACGCTTTATAACGTAATTGTGATGTATTTACTGACGTATTTTATGTCGTAGAACCAAACATGTAAATGTCTTAAACCTGTGATAACCACAGATCTTACATCAGTCATTTAACCATAACCCACTTTATATATCTCTCAAATAAAGTTGTAAGCTTATTGTTCTGCTAGCCAGCAAGTTACCAAGCTAGCTAATGACCAAGGTACTGACTGAGTCACCAAGCTAACTGATGACTATTTCAGTGCTAAGCTAACTCACTGGAAACGTAGCAATTGGTGATTTGGGACTGACTAGCACTAGCATTTTCCTGGCTTTCTAGCTTGTTAGCTCACCAGCGACAGTAGTTTACCTTTTTGTAAGCAAATATGTCGCACTGCTGAATTTTGCTGCCCCATTCCCAAACTCACCGATGTGTTCAAAATCAAACATGTGTTGTGAAAAGTTCGCCTTGACAAGTGTGTATTTCCCCATGAATACTGCACGCTTTTATTCATGTTTTTTCTCGCTGAAGTCACACCTATAATTTAACCCTGTGCTCCGTCACGTCCTCCCTTTGGTTCAAAACTCTCCCATTTCTCCTCGTCGTCTTGTGTACTTATTTTTAAGGTGATCAGTGTTTCCATTGTGTTTGTGTGTTTTCACTTGTGTCTCTTTGTCACGCACCCTGTGTCTACCTGTCATGTTTCCGTCTTGTCATCCTCCTCCGTAGTAAAAACCAAAACCAAAACCAAAACCTCCCTCCTGTAAGTCACGAAAACAAAGACCTGTCATACATACCATAGCAGTGATGTTTAAGTTTTGCATTTTTTTCAACTCATTTCATTCTGCCAAAGTATTTTTTTTTTTCTTTTTGATAACCTGGCCTTGTTTTTTCTCCTCTCTCTCTAGAAATGCTGAATATTTAGCGATAGCCTCAGAAAGTAAAGACAACTGCGCAGGAG
The DNA here is from genome assembly GCA_900302685.1 of Spondyliosoma cantharus. NCBI lineage: Eukaryota > Metazoa > Chordata > Actinopteri > Spariformes > Sparidae > Spondyliosoma > Spondyliosoma cantharus. The sequence continues at coordinate 10,333 of OMLP01004445.1, read as the reverse complement.
TGCAGGTCGGAGAATAGCACAGGTACGTTGTGATCTGGAAGAGAAAATACATGTTCGCTGCATTGCATGAGATGTCTACAATTTAATGACATGTTTTTCATTAGAAACACAGAGAGTGTAGATGCTGAACTGGTCGAGTCAATTAAAGCGATTTGCTTTCAGATTATTTGCTCTATTTATTTAATTATCATCTGATAAACACCAATATAAAGTCGGGCATTCCTAGCAAGAACAAATAAACATATGATGACGTTTGATATTTCCTCACAAAAGGACACAAACAGAGATGGACACAAAAAAAAAGAAGACCATTAAATATGAACTAATTTGATGCCTTCAGTAGTTAATAATTCCAGTATTTCATTTAAAAAAAACGCACTGTGAAACACATTTTTTTTTATATACAGTCTCACATTATATCATGTTGTGCCATTTTGTAAAGGTAAAAAATATTTTTTTCTTCATTGAGCTTTAAATCTAAACACATTACCTAACTGATTAACTGTATTTAACATCTGGGGACAGTTCTAATCTGCCTGACTCACGGATTCTTTATCTGACTGATGTTTGGTAACGGCTCTGCAGCCTATTGATGAATCCGTTTGCTGTCTGTGCTGCTGAAGTAGCCGACGGACTTTTTCTCTCAGTCCTGCCCTCCAGTGTGTTTGGTCTGGGATTTATAATATTCTATAAACTCTCTACCATAAAGACTCAGGTGTAATAGGATAAACCAACCATCATGAACAGTGTAGCGCTTATGATGGCCTGGATTTTCTGTGAAAACTGGCTTTGAATAGTTTCCATTAAAACCCTTTCCCGTGTTGTCTTTGTCTTCAGGCTTCTCCCGTGGACAGCAGACATCCTTCCACCCTCTGACCTGCATGTAGACAACTAGGAGGAAAAACTCCTCTATATCTCAAGTCTCTGTTTTACCTTTTCCTCGACAACAACTGGATATGACAAACAAAGAGAGCATGGTACCAGCACTGTATATAGTACTCTGCGCGCAACAGCATGTCTTGCACTTACATGAGAACCCATTATGCATTAATGAGCCACATTGTCAGAAGCATCTACTGTACATACAGTATTTCTTTAAGTGTATGTAGTCACACATTTATATGAAATCGAGGCGGTACTATGGCGGACTCCATGAGGCTGATTGTAAAAGAAAGCTTTTTACTACATCACCACCACCACCTAATGTATAAATCATAAGACACAACACACGTATGGTAACGTTCTTTATAAAACAGGATGTAATGGAGTATGATAGATTTTCTTTCCAGTTGCTCGTTGTACACTAAACACAATCTTAAGATGTACGAATAAAAAGTGAAAAAGTATGTGGTGGAGAAGTCGTCTGTTGATGGTAATAGCGCAGAAATGTTCAGTAGTTTTTGTGTAATCTTGCTGACAAACAAACAAACAAACGGACACGGGTGAAAACAAAGACGACAACTTGCACTCAGTTTTATGTATTTATTTACATTTGAGTGTTTTCATGAAGCTGAAGCATCCATGATGTCCATTACAACACCTTGTTGGATTGACAGCACAGTATTCAGATCACGACCGCCGTCATCCACGGAATGGGAACCAATGAAATTCCCAGATTTAAAGGAATAGTTTAACTTTTAAGGAAATAGTTTGATTTCTGTGCAAAGGTTGGATGTAAAGATTGATACCACTCTCATGTCTGTGTGTAAAGTACGGAGCTGGATTCAGGACACGGTTAGCACAACTTAGCACACAGACTGAAGTTTAAAAAAAAACAAAACACCTACCAGCTCCTTTAATGCTCCCTAACCTCTCGTACAGGAGTAGATGCACGATTCCTTCTCTGTGAAACTTAACAAGACACACCAAAAACATCTGGATTGATAAACAGGCCTACAGGTAAAAGAGAAAAGGATGTATATTCGATTTTTGGAGTGAACCGTTCCTACAGGCATGGTGGTATTTGGCATTAGGGAAACTTAGTGTGATGATAAAACTCTTGGAAAAATAATATTTGCCAAGAAATAACTCAATTCAATCATTTGTACTTGATTACTGTTTATGTATGAATGAAACAAACAACGTGTGTGTTGCTTTGTGAGCTTTGAGAGGGGCTGGTAGGATTATGTACCGATGGAGGACATCGCTGTTTTCCCTGTTACTAGTCTTAATGCTAAGCTAAGCTAATCACCTCCAGACTCAGGCTCTGTAATTATTAGACATAAGAAAAGTGTTTATCGAAAGGGAGACAAGACTTGAGAACTATTCCTTCACAGACGACACCGAAACCTCTGATCTACAGTTGTAACACACAGTCTGTGCCGGGGTACTGAGGCAGGTTCAGCTGGTACTTCCTCTCCAGGCCCGGTGGCACAAAGCGGCCTCCCAGGAAGTGGTATCGTCCTCTGAACAAGGAGGCAGACTTCTTGGGAGCAGTGAGAGAGATGAGCATGTCGGGCTGCAGTCCGTCTGCACGCCCCTGCTCCACGTCCCAACCTTTCAAAAAACAAACAAAAGGAAATCACAGTCATGTCTGGCTGCTTCTTCTTCTTCTTCTGAGAGAATACACACAGGAGACGTAACAGGAAAACACGTTTTTAATCATGAGAAGACTGGAAACAGCCAAAGTTCACTGTCGAAACTGGATATAGTACATTTGTGTTATCTTATATTGAGACCAAGACAAGCATTCTGTTCTTGATAGCAGTTTAAAATTTACCAACATGGAAGGAGGTTAATATTTTAGTGGAAATCTTTGTCCTTGTGAGGACTGACCTGAGGGGATGTCGATGCTGGCGATGGGGACTGTCGTCTTATTCAGCACTTCGAGGACGGAGCCGAACGGCTCTCGCACGGCCCCCTTGAAGCTGAAGCCGAAGATGGCGTCTATCACCAGGTTGTAAGCCTCGTCGATCACTTTAGCCTGAGGAATCAACGATTTCAAAACGAGCGTGCTTGTTTGTTCTTTTGCGCTGGCAAACATCGAGCTTTTACAATCACAAAACAACAACCTGAAAACATCGGCACAGCCACTGTTCCAGCCTCTGTTCCACAGCCTCTGCGCGTTCACTGTATCAATCAATCCATTACATAATAGACTGATTCCACCACGGGGAGTAATTGAGGCTTCATCTGATCTAAACCGCGGCTTCATTTATCACAATCTAATGTGTGCACTCTCACGGCTCGAGATAAAATGCCCACTCGTAAACACGATACACGGAAGCATTGTATTAATCGCTGTGTGTACAACACTGCTGCATAATTTATGATCAACAAACCTCGGGCATCTCAGTCAGGAAGGGGATCTCCATCTTCTGGCACTGCGTGGTCAGACCCTGGAACAGGGGTTTGTTCGGTCTCTTCGGGTAGAGGACGGAGGGCTCGTAACCCTGCAAGAGGACGCACGAAGACGAGCAAAGCTGACGGTTACAAGATTGACCAAGAAGGTTAACCTCGACTCTGCACTGACCGGGAGGCTGATACAATGGTTGTAGTAAAAGAAAATGCTAACTGAGGCGTTATTTGATATTTTGCAGAGACTGACCTTAAAGGATCCTCCGCTAATGCTGCTAAACTGCCTGAGGTCAGAGTCCGCTCTAAAACACTAATGGAGTATTAATCTGGTGTTGTGCAGCGTGGGTGGAAGAACGACTCAAAAGAATAAATATCTCGTAACATACATAAAGTAAACAGGAGTGCTTGTTAAGCCACACGAACCCTTTCATAGTGTTTTATCGCTTTACTATTGCTGATGCATCTTTGTTGTAGCCGGTCAAAGTGCAGCTTATTTTAACAACTTCATCATGTAATAACCTTTATTTCTATGACATGTAACTGTGAAACATTGAGAGAAACGAAAAAAGTAACGCCAAGAGTGCTCGCCATTAATCCACTAGTTGACTTAACGTTCTTACTCCAGAAAAAACAGTCGACTGGTCTTTAAGCTTTAAGTTTAAAGTTCTGTTTCAAACGTCAGGGAAGCTAGTCGTCAGGAACATCCCTAATGTGTACACATACTTACACTCCAATAAAGCTGATTCTGATTGTGAAATGTGTCAATATTTTATGAAAATGTTGACTATGAGAAAAGTGGTTTTGCTTTTATATACATACTTCTAATTTTTCTTTTAACAAATGGCTAAATTCCGGAATAAAAAGACTTAATATGAAGAAGTTTTGGATAAAAAATCTATGTAAAATAACCAGCAGTCGTAGCTGTTAAAGAAATGTAGTTAGAGAAAAAAAAAATACAATATTGTTGTTATTGTTGGATCCATTGTTATTGTACCTGGAAATTGTTCTAGATATTAAAATGAACTGTACTTAGCTACGAGCTCACTGTCACACGAGTGAAGGCAGACACTCACAAAGAGTTTAAGGTGTCGGGCACAGACCAGGCCATCGCCTCCGTTGTTACCCGGTCCACAAATCACCAGCAGAGACGGTTTGGCCTTCACCAGGGAGGTGAGTGGATACGCCTTCAGGAAAAACAGACAGAAAATCAATACAGCAAAGAACTACAACTGGTGTCGTAACAATAATCTGATTAGCGTTAATGAAAAACCTGGTTTCCTGGTAACACGACTAGGCTTTCTGAAGGGAAAAAACAAGTAGAAGTGACACCTAAAAGGTCAAAACCCTAACAATGTTTCACATCTCACCCTGGTGATGGCTGTGGCGCAGCTGAGTCCGGCCAGCTCCATCAGCTGGTCCACACTGAAGCCGTACTCACTGAAGAGCTCCTCGTCGATGTGCTGGGCCTCCTCCTGCCTGCGGAGCATCGACGGGTCAGTTTGTACGCTCAGACAGTCAGCAAATGTTTTAGCTGCTCATTTTACAAGATATAAAACTTTCACCCGAGATATTTGATGGTCTGGGCCATGCTGGACGCTGCTCTGCTACTGTAACGGTCCTTCTTGTGGTGGTTAGCTGCAGCTGACAGCGGGCACGTCCCCGGCTGAGCGAGGACCGTCGCAGCTCTCGAGGTCACCAGGAAGCCGATCCCGAACAGAGCCCGCACACTCAACATTCAGGTGGATCCAAACTCCTGCAACAGAGGAGACCACAGTCACCCACCCCACACTGATGCATGACTTAAAAGAACTGACAGAAGCAGAAGTGTAGAGCGAAAACAAGGAGCCTGAGAGGGAGCTATGATTCAGACAGACATCTCCAGTGTTTGTGTACGTTTTCCCTCTAATGAAAGCTCTGCTGACACCGCTGCCTCCCACAGCTGCTACGCTGCCTTCACTGCTGGCTCGCATTCTTCTTTGCTTCCTCCGTCCACCTGCAGAGTCTCAGTCCCAGAGGAGGGGGGGGGTTGCATTAGTCATCCCTGCGCTCTCAGCTTCTCCTCAATATGCTTCACAGGAAGAGACAGCACAAAGATTCTTGATGCCAGCGCCAACAGCTGGTTTCTTTTCCTGTAAATCTGCATTTTAATCAAGTGCAAAACAATTCTTCTGGGTTGCGAACTCGAGTGTGGCCGTTATCATCTTGGTTTCTCCGAGCCAGAGGTGACCATATTCTCACGAGAGGGTGGAGCTGGGACCTGAACGAAGACACGCCATGGATGCTGCTTGTCAATCACAAGGTAGCCACACCGTAAACCACCATACCCTATTTTGTAATCCATTTTACAACAAAATGGAAAAATGACTCACATAATGAACATCGTGCTGTTTTGAAGTGGTCTTTAAACTCGCCACTGAGACCATAAACTCAATAGGAAACTTTCATAAGCTGTTATACTCTATCGCCCTCTGCGGGCCATTAGAGAGAATGCCAGTTTAAGGGACTCCTGCATTGATTTAGACCTGGAAGCCCCATCTGTATTTTACAGACAGCTTTTCATGAAAAGTCGGTCTACAACTGTTTATTACACTCACTTTCTTTTGATCTGTCGCTTAATTTTTAACTAATTGATTGGTAAAACGTCAGAAAATAATTAAAACCACCTTTTCTAATTTCCCAGAGTTCACAGTCAAACTATTCTGTCTGTACCAATTGATCAATTTAAGTCGATTTGTCAAGCAAAAATACTCAACTTTTGATGGCTCCAGCTGCTTTGATGTTAACTCATATAATAAATTAAATATCTTTTTGGTCTTAAACTTGCAGTCTGTTTGAGTATTATGAATATCAGTTATATTATATGTCACTGTTTATTCATCCTTTGTTTGCCAGACAGTTGATTTTACTTTTATTTGATTTGATGGTACTTTTAAATTTGAAAGTTTGTCTGTTGCAAAACACATAATAAAATAATGAAAAAAAGCTTTTAAAGGGAAACTTTAACTTAACTCTAATATTTTAGAGACAAAAGTAGAAATGAAAATAATAGATTGTTACATTCACAGCGATTTGCACATTTGAGAAGCGCATCTATGATTTAAAAAAAAAAAAAACTTCAGTCAATGATTGATTTTCTGTCAAGTATGAATGAATATCATGACAAAAATCAACATAAAATGTAAATCAGAATCAAAATATCGGCCTAAATGAGGATAAAACTTTGTTAACACTGTTTGAAAACTAGTCTTACTTCGCAACATGCAGCTCTATTGAACTAACATTAACTTGATAACTTTTTATTAAGTGATAGTGGTCATGTACATGAATATACACAATCACCATGCTGACCACACAGCTCCACCTGCAGCTTCATTAAATGATTTTAGCAACTACAGCAGAAAGCAACAAGCTAACCTGCCCTTTACGGACATGACAGTAAGGTAAGAGTGAAGTATGTTAATTTAAAAGGTTTGTTTTTACAGTTGGACTCGAAATGAGACGTAGAAAGACGAAGTCGCACTTTCTCGACACTCTGTTTACTTTCTGCTCAGTTGTTGTGAGCTGCTAACTTTAGCTAACGCTCAGCATTAGCTTGACTTTGCTTGACTTCGTGACGAGGCGCTAATGAAAAACTCACCAAATGTTAACAAGCCTCTCTTGAAAACAACTTCACATGCAAGTTTGTCCTATGAAACAATGCAGTGACACAACTTACACAACGATAACACACTGATAAAAGGTAGCAGCAGTGAAATGACACTCCCAGCCCAGCGGTGTCACACACTTCCGGGTTTTAACACGAGCATCCGCTCTAATTTCAAAGTAAAAGCACGACCTCTGGAACTACGCTAAAAAATAGAATACCAGGAGAGGGCGGAATGTCTTTATTATGAAAATGGACATTGGCGGAAGTAAAAATAGAAACACTACAACACCATAAATACTAAATGTTATAAAACATCATCGTGATCAGATAAATATATTCAAATATACTTTCATGGGAATTAGATACAATGTACGATTTATTATGAGACTATAACTCACTGATTAAATGTGATTATTTCTTAAATAAAGGATCAACACATGGGAATGATACTTAAAATTAAATACATTAAATTGATGAATTACAGTTTTATATTGCATCTTATTTAATTGTAATATAATATTTATTTACAAAGTATATATTTAATTATTAGTTTTGTTTTTATTTTTAGAACATCCCCTGATATAAAACTGTACATGGAGAGGAAAACATTGTTTTGTTTGTTTGTTTTTGTTCATATTACACAGAAGGGCCCTTTTTGGAGTATTGTATCATTATAGATTATATTATTGGAATATCATTATTGCTGAATTAACATAAGCAGTGTTTTAATGTTAATCTCTAAAGTAACTACAGGAGGCAGATACATGTAACAAAAAGTGAAAACAAAATTAAAAAAAATGTTTTAA
>OMLP01004439.1:22546-50878 GCA_900302685.1 Spondyliosoma cantharus | reverse complement strand
TGGCCTGTTGTAAAACCCTAAAGCAAAGTTCACCACCTCACTTCCTCATCCCAGGACAACACCTTTTGGTCAATCTTATGAGCTTATGTTTGCACAGTGTATATTCATTAACATGGCTCTGGTAAAAACTGTGGTGTCACAGCTGTTGAACTCTGGATTCATCATTTAATAAAGTATTTTTTTCTCTCTTCAGAATGAACTGTGGCTATCTGAAGATTTTGGCAGCAACTGGAAAAAGCTCCATGACATGGTGTGCCTGGTGAAATGGTAAGATACGATACGAAGTGATGATATCAGCAGCACCCTTTGTCAAGTGCTCAGTGAACAAACAGTAATGTTATTCAATACACCCAAGTGTCTGCATCTCATAGGAAATATCAGGTGAGGTGAGGGAGGAGTGGAAGAACCCCATTCTTATTTGTTTGGCATGTAGCAAAGATTTCAACAAGTGATATGATATCTGTTAGTCAGTGGTGCAGTATTTTCTCAAGTTTTTGTTCCTCCAACAAGCAGCTTATTACAGGTGATGGATGACAGTGGAGTTTTTTACTTAACTGGTGATCAAAGAAAAGTATATTTAACCGTGTTAAAACCGTTTTTTGACTTCATCAAACTTGTAAGATTTGTAATAAGGTTGATATACCAGAACATGATCATAGTTTTTCTCTCCTGACTTTCATTGGTGCTGCATCTTTTTAAAATAGGCAACAAAACTGCTTTCCAGCCAGTGACTGTTCAACCTTCCTGTTGCAGCCAAACCCTCACAGCAGTGTTTGTTGTTTTTAGAGGCACTTCCTGGTACGAATCACCTAGTAACCTTGGCAGCTTTGAATATCTTTTTAGTTTCGATTTTCAGGCTGTGTTTTCAAGGTCACTGTGTATGTAAGAGAACTCTAAGTACAAAACAGTCTTCCTAAAACAAAACCTTATATTATTATTATCCCAAAGACACTGATCTAAACAGGCTTCAGGAAAATGGAGCAGGAGCTTTGTGAAGTCAAAACACTCCAATGAAAGTACATATTTAAGAAGGGCATGGCTGTGTGCTGGTTGTATTTGATAAACATGCAATGTGATGCTTACTTACACAACATAGTAAAACCTATTATGAGAAAAGACTGAGAATGCACAAAGAATTCTGTTCGAGACCTTATTTCTTCCTTGAGATGTAAGCACAGCAAGAGTTGCCACATCTCACATTAACAAAAGCAGTCTGCATCTATTTTGCTTCTCTGTGTTCAAATGTGTGTGTCAGCTTCTCTGAAATTCTTGGTGCTTTCCATTCTGATTTTAGGGGAAAGAAAAATGGCATCTTTTTCACAGCCAGCCTCAATGGATCTTGCAGTAAGTGATACCCCTCTTAAGCAAAACTTGAAAATGTAAAGTTCACATAAACGGCTCAAACCCAGAACTACCTTATCATGTAGTATGGATGGATGTATGGATTTTGATAACTGAGACCATGAACAGACCATGACAATCACATGATCCTCGCCAAATGAAGCAAAGTATTTATATCTAGACACTTGTATAAACCCGACACAAATTTTATTGCATTTCCATTTCTAAGCTTTCCCCGTGTTTTTTCCCCCCAGGTGATCGGGGAATGCTGGAACTGAGGAGGACGACAGACTTTGGTAAAACCATCAAGACAGTCGCTAGTAAGATATACTCCTTCGGCCTGGGTGGACGCTTTCTCTTTGCCTCTGTAATGACAGGCAAGGTCAGTATACAGTTTGTACAAATCACCAGCAGTTACAGAAATAAATCAGTCAACTAGATGCAAAATATTGATTGTTTAGACCCTTTTAATTTGTAAGAACAAGTACCAGTCCACTCAGATTGAAAGGCAATATGCTGTTATGAGTCGAGATGAAAATATTTATTGTAATATTTGTTTATTTAGTATGTAGTGTTAGTATAAGTGAATATATAAGTTCCACCCACATGCTGCTTTAAAAAACAACTCCACCTGTTTTACTTTTTCTTTTTTTTTAAATCAAAAATCCAATCTAAAATCTGTCAGTTATGTCAAGTTGTCAAAAAAAATTAAGTGAATCCACCCGATTTCTGACAATTAGAAACCAAGGGGGGCACTGGCACTTTTATGATTAGTCACTATAAACAGGATCACACCCTTCTTAAACCTTGACTGAAATCTTCTGGTAACTGAACAACAGAAAGTTTGGCCAGAGGCTAACAACTGAGTCATTTTTATAGCCTACTTTAGAAAAAAACAGGAAAATAGCAATATGGGGCACTGAAATTTTGATACATTTACTGTCTATCAGACGTCAGGTTACAGAATAATTAGGCTGGGAAAGCAATAAACGCAGAGTGTCTCCAGAGGTCAGGCCTCAGTGTACAGGAACACAACTTTATAACTTAACTTAATTTACTAATCTTGGTGAAACTGGGCCATATTTCCTGTTTTTCTCAAGCTTTGAGGAGTGTTTGATCATGTTAAAAGTGACGAATCAATGCCTCTTCCTAACTCAGGTTTGGTAGCAGAGTTACTTTTGAGAGCATATATGCCCTCCATATCTGCTACTGTTAATTAGCATTATTTGCTCATGTGCATGCTTTATCATGCTTTCGATGTATGTATATCTGTAATCTGACTCCATAATCAGGCTTTGGGGTCAGGTCTATAATTTGCACAACTTGGTTTTCTCATTATTCCCTGTGTGTCTTCCTGTCTTTCTCCTTCTCTGCAGGGCACTCTGAGGATGATCCATGTGTCAGTTGACCAGGGTGAGACGTGGAACATGGCCCAGCTGCCCCCTGTCGGCCACGAGCAGTTTTACTCCATCCTGGCAGCTAACGATGAAATGGTCTTCATGCATGTGGACGAGCCTGGAGGTCAGTCCACACTGAAACCTGTTTATCTTTCATATTGTAAAGAGGAGCAGTAACAATTACAGCGCAGTGCAAAATAAAAAGCGGTCATGTAATAAACTCTGCAAAATGCAATCCTTCGTGTCATTTTCTCTTCAATATGTGTGAACCAGTTTGTGGTTTTTTTCTTATAGATTCAGGATTTGGTACCATTTATGTATCAGATGACCGCGGCACTGTGTACTCCAAGTCATTGGAGCACCACCTTTACACCACCACAGGAGGCGAGACAGACTTCACCAACGTCACCTCCCTGCGAGGAGTTTTCATCACCAGCATCCTGGCTGAAGGTAGCTCTATTTATGTGCCTGTGCTTTGATAAAGGAACAGCAACACATGCCTGTACTCAAATTTCCCTCAAACACACGCGTGTATGACTTCTCCATTACATACCGCAGGGAGCGCTTTGGGTAAATATTTAATTAGCTGTTCAGTGTTAGATGTGCTGTGTGTCTGACACGGCTGGCTGACACTTCACCAGAAAAACCTCACCAGCTAAATCTGAACTCCATCATGTCTGCTCCCGTCTTTCTCCTTCTTATTTTTATCTTGCCTTTCTTACCTGTCTGATGGTTTGCTTGCTTACTTTATCCGTGGGTTACCTGAATTAAAGCTTCATTTGCACACATTGTTTGTGAATAGGAGTGTCAGCAAAACACTTGAGACTGTAATGTAAATGTTGTTTCCTGGTCTTCCAGATAGCTCAGTGCAGACTGTGGTGTCCTTCGATCAGGGAGGGGAATGGGTTCCCTTGCGGAAACCTGCCGACAGCAAGTGTGATGCTACAGCCAAAGACCCAGACAAGGTAAAGAGAGGGAACTGGTGTATATGGAAAAGAATCAAAGATAGAAATTTGATCAGTCATGAAGAAAACTGTGTACCTTTTGAAAGTTAAAGGGTACAGATTGTATTCTACTGTAAGATATTTGGTGAACTGAGTTTTGATCATTTAGATTTCAGTGACAAAAAAGTCAATAGGTGGTATTTGTTATTTTTCATGTGGCTTTTTGTTGGTACTCAGATACCACATGCTGCTTTTGCCAGAGACTCCTCTTTTATTATCATAGATGAAAAAGAAAAGCAGCAAATTCTCACAATTAAGAGGCTGGAACCAGCAGATGTTCAATATTTTTGCTTGAAAAATTACTGAAATGATTAATCAATCATCAAAATAGTTGCCAATTTATTTTCTTTCGATCGTCTTATCAATTAATTGACTAATCGATACAACTCTACTGCTTGTTTGTGTCCACAGTGTAGTCTTCACATACACGCAGCCTACAGTACTGCTATGAAGCTGAACGTCCCCATGCTGCCTATGACTGAACCAAATGCCGTGGGGCTCATCTTAGCTCATGGTAAGTCACACATCAGAGCTTTCATACGAATACTTTTCCATGTTTGGATAAAGATATGTTATTTAATTGGATAAACTATTGATAAACCTTTCTGTGTTTCTCCTCAGGGAGTGTTGGGGATGCCATCTCAGTGATGAGGCCTGATGTGTATGTGTCTGATGATGGAGGGTACACGTGGATAAAGGCCCTCGATGGTCCCCATCACTACGCTATCCTGGACTCTGGAGGGCTTCTGGTGGCTGTGGAGCACAGCCCCACTCAACCTATCAACCAGATCAAGTGAGTCACACTTAAAGCGTACAAAGGAGTTTGGGTTGGACCTGTGCTCGCTGATGCTTGGAGAAATCTGTCTACTTATACTCTGAATTAAATATAAGCTCACTGTAGTGTAATTTAGGGTTGGGTAAGTTTGCTTGTCTGGTCCGGTGTATGTGCTTAAACCGGTTTGCTTTTATGTAAACCAGCATTTGTCAGCTGCAGGTGGAGAGGAACTAGTTAGCAGAAGTGCCAGGATAGCTGATGAGCTCAGAGTAGAGTGGTGCTGCCCTTTTACCTGTGATGTGCTGGAGTTGAGAGTTGTACACAGCGCTGCTATACGACTCTGACCGATGTCCACAAGAGACAACTCTCGCCAGTAACAAGTTGGTGCAGGCTATGTTATCTAAATGCTACAATTCTTTAGTACGAAGCCTTATTTTGGTTGACTCCAATATGTCCTATTAAAATCACTGTATGACACTGTTAATATAAATTAGACACTTCCTCTTGTCCTTTACAAATTAAAAATCCCTTGAGCCCTCCATTTCTTGACAAGGCTTTTATTGTGAGATATTTGCAGGCTTCCCATACTCATACTTTAAATGTAACTACTGCTAACTTGAGAAATATCTTTGAAAAATAAAAAAAACTAAATAAAACTGTCACAGTGGGCTCACATTTTGTTCCACTCGAAAAAGGACAAGACAATTTGTAGTAAAATTTGGTGTAACCAGTCCAGTCCTGTGTTTGGCTTGGCATCAAACCAGTTTGAAAATGAGCCCAACCCTACTGTAATTGCCTTTATTCACCACAGGTATTTTTGACATGTCATTGCAGGAAAGTATTGTATGATTGAGGTCAGACTTGTGCCTTCTTTACATTACATTGCACTATAGTGCAGCTATAAATCTTCCTCTCATATGTTGTTTCTTTACTCTAATCAAATCAGTTTTATTTATATAGCCCAAATTCACATTGCCTCAGTGCGATTTTAAATGTTTAATGCTATGGTTTGTCTACGTCAATGTCTCGACAGATTTTCTACTGATGAAGGACAGTGCTGGGGCGTGTACAACTTCACTCAAGACCCAATCTACTTCACTGGGCTGGCATCAGAGCCGGGAGCTCGCTCCATGAATGTCAGCATCTGGGGCTACAGAGACTCCCTCCTCAGCCAGTACTGGATCTCCATCACCATCGACTTCAGGGACCTCCTCACCAGAGACTGTGAGTAACGTGATATGTTTACCAATCTGTCCATATTTTGCCATTTGTTAGAGATTGTATGTAAACAGCGTCCAATATATGGATGTATACAGGTGATGACAAGGACTATGTGCAGTGGTTGGCCCACTCTGATGACATCAGTGACCCCAATGACGGTTGCATGCTAGGCTACAAAGAGAAGTTCCTTCGCCTCAGGAAAGACTCTGTTTGCTGGAATGGGAGAGATTATGTGGTCAACACCCAGCCAACCCCGTGTCCCTGCACCCTGGATGATTTCCTGTGGTAAGACATTCGCTGTGCACCAAATCCATACTACATACTAGTTCTATACCATATGTGCCACATACGTATTGCCATGGTTTAATCTTTGTATTTGTATTGATCTACTTAAGTAGAGGCATAAAGGTTGCTCATTTAAATGTGATTGACTTCTCCTCCAGTGTAGCTGGAACTAAATGGATGCACTTTAAAACATATATACCGTAATGAGGAGCCAACATTAAATATGCCAAACTGGTAATGAATAGCAGTGTAAAAGTATTTCAGACTAAACATAGGTTACTTCTTCCTTGCTCGCTAACCTTCCCGGCATTTTCCGGCTCTTTGCAGTGACTTTGGCTACTACCGTCAGGAGAACAGCTCAGAGTGTGTGGAGCAGCCGGACCTGAAAGGCCAGGTGCTGGAGTTCTGTCTGCACGGCAAAGAGGAGCAACTGCAGACCAGTGGGTAAGTCTGGTAGTCCAACGCTATTGGACAATTTCGGTAACTATTGTTGGTTCAATACTGGTTTATTACTCAACAACAATTTCATTAATGTAATATCCCATTAACAGGCAGTGTCCTTTTTCACAAGATGTAGGAGATAGCAGAGAAAAGTAAATGAAGTCAAGATAATTGTTTATTATAGCAGATGATACGTGTTGATTAAGTCTTGTCAGAAAGTCTCTGCTGCTTAGGCTTGGGTGGAGAAAGAAAAAAATGAAAAGAAAAGAGCATGTTGATAGGCGAACAATTTAGGTGTGTTGCTGTGCTATTGGACAGACATGATCAGCTAATGAGAAAGATATAAGAGGAGTGAATGTCAAGATGCTATGGGAAATAAACTACAGGCCAAAGCATGCAAAGAAAAGTCTGCCTGACTGAACTTTTGCTAGAGATTCATTCTGCTTGACAACTGTGTCGTGTTTCAGACTCTCACCTGAGTAGACGTCATCATTTTTTTATTTCCCATATTAAAATGGATGCTATGTATATAAAAGTGTGAAAGACATTTTACCCCATCACCATTTGATGATAGTGACAGGGCCTTCAGTTTTCGTTGGAGGAGAGAAGTGATGTGAATGAGGAAGTACTTGTCATGCAGAGGAAGCAGATGAGGGTGAGAGTGAGTCTCATGTTTCCAATGAGGAAGAGTGAATGCTGACCAAAAATGCAAAGGTTCAACATGCCTGTCTCTCTGCATGCATTCTGATTCTTAATAGAAAATGAATAATTATTACACAGACGGTTCTGTAAATCCAGTTAAACAACTCTGTGCAGTAGGTAGGGTCAGCTCTCAGATGTATCTTTTGTAGTTAATAGGGATTCTACGATGTATCGGCCTATATGTGCCTCATTGACCGCAATCAACAAGATAAGATGACATTCACTGATAGTGGTGGCATGCTTATCCGACAGGTCAAATAAATTTTGCCGGCACATTCACAAGCAACTAGCTTGTGACATCAGTTTGTAAAAGCTTCTGAAAAACTCTTCTCATTGAGTAGGTTGTTGTAGAGCGAGCTAAAAGGGTTTTTGAAGCAGTCACCAACATTCACTAACCCTAACCCTCAAAAAAACCCATCTTTTTAATGTGATGCTAGGTTATAGTAAAGGTTGTCTTTATAAATATATATGATCAAATTTGTGCTCTTCCAAAGATTGTGTAATGAAGGGATGGACGACTTCTTACAATGACAACTAAATAATTCAGTTTTATTTGTATTAATGGAGATTTCTTTGTTTCCCCGACACAAAAAAGGGAATAAATAACAAAAAATAAAAGTCGACAATGGCTTTCGGCCAAAATGTTATTTTAAAACTCAGTATTGGCTCAGAAACTGGGTGCAATAATCAGTCGTCTCTTTTTGATGATAAATTAACACTTCGTATTTTGGAGTATTTATTTTGGAACAAGTTAAACGAGCCAATGATTTTACTCTTTGTCAGAGCCAAAAAAAACTTCTTTCTTTTTAAGATTTTTTTTTGCTAGTTTAAGCAAAATGAATCTAATCTGATTATTATTGTGTCCTTGGTCTACAGCTACAGGAAAATCCCTGGAGATAAATGTGAGGGAGGAGAGATGCCTGAGCGTAAAGAGATCGACCTCAGTAAGAGGTGTGTGAGCGACCTGGTGGGCCCGTCACTTCTGGTCAGTACTCCTGCCTACTTATACTTATTATTTATGCTGTATGTTTGCCTGATGTATATCTGTTTCTATTCTTGTGTCCTTAATATTTGGTTTGCTGTTATTTTTACAGATAGACAATCACTCCTCCAAATCTGTTCCCATTGTGATAACAGTCATCGTCGTCATGCTGCTGAGCATCGCAGCAGGAGTTGTCTTTGTTAAGAAATATGTCTGTGGTGGCAGGTTAGTGTATCTCTACACACACACACGCACACACATACAGTTCATAACCAAAACTTCTTCTTTCACTGTCCTCCATTGTGTTTTCTGTGTTTTTTTTCACATGATCTTTAGTGACCTGACAGACATTTGAATGTGCCCTACAGGTTCTTGGTTCACAGGTACTCGGTGCTGCAGCAGCATGTTGAGGACAATGCTGTGGAGGGGGTGGACGACCCGCTGGAGACCAACCACACACAGAATCGCAAGATCGAGTTTCATGATGACTCAGATGAGGTACAGTGGATTACTTTTCCTCCCTCCTACACAGGCTAAGATAGAAACATGGGTACCAGCTTTTTCTACTAAGACTGGTTCCTTGTGGAGTAGAGTATGGTGTCATGTAGAAATTCAAGTGGCCACACCTTCGACAAGCTCTTAAGTAGGTCAAGTTACGGTGACATGGAAAAGAAAGGACGGACTGATAAATGATCCGTGACACACCTTGTTGCTGAAAACAAATAACTTGAATCGCTGAATCATTGTAGTTAAGAACGGCAGAGGATAGTTCCTTAAATCAGCTCCTGTAACTTTCAGGCGCTGTCAGCAGCGAACACCAACACATATCCATGTCATGGGCCTTATTTGTTGTTGTTTAAAAACATACAGGCAATTAAAAAAAATCAGAAGTTGATGTCCACTCAAATAAACAGATTTGAAAACATACATTACACATTACAGTCAATGCAAATGCTGTTTATCAACTTATTAAAAAAGTGCCCTATGTGATTAAGCCATACTGTCCGGTCGGCACACCCACTGTACAGGCCTATACAAAAGGGTAAAAAGGAAACGGAAATTAATAATGCTAACTATAATAAAGACATATTACTTGATATTCACTGTCTTAACAAACACAGTTGATAAGAATCCCTTAAAAGTGTGCTTTTTAAATAATAATTGTGACCACTGGTTTCAGTTTTTCAGCGCTCCCTGGTGGACAAACTATGTAATGAAAATGTTTATAAATGACCTGAAACAAGTCTTTGTTGCTTGCCAGCTGAGCTGATGTAAACACCAATACGAAAGTATATGTGATAAGCTATTATTTTCCAGACAGAATCAAGACTCCTGAGAGGAGATGCTGTTGTTCAACAGCTTTGTAATCCAATGTTTTGTCCTCGTGCTGTTGATCATATATGTTCCCAAAAGGGAAGGAATGAAGGAATGTCCAACACTAATTGGTCAAATTTAAGACTTACAGTTGTCATGATAAATTCAATCCAATAGTCCTTAAATAGGATAATTGAAAAGCATAAATTATGAACAAGCTGCACAGTGCTGATACAGAAAAGGTCACTGAACCAGCAAAACATTCATGTTGATGTTAATATCTGTCCAGCCGTGGGATCAAAATCTGAGTGTAGATCTGTTTTTTTAAAGGTTCGATACTTCAATTGTGTAGCTTTAAACACAAGGTATCAAAAAATAACCTTTATTTCATCAGGTACGTCCCTTTTGGACAAAGACCTGAGAAGTTAGCTGTTTTGTTTTAGTTTTTTCTTTATATTGTTACAAAATTAGGACATTGACACATGACATTCCCCTTCAACTAGGTCACTTGAGTTATTGAGTTAGGTGTGTGTAAACACCACCACAGTGTCTTTGTTTGCTCACCTGTGTCCCCTCTAGCTTCACTGTTTCTTCTAATCTTGTCTTTACACAGGACCTTCTTGAATAGCAGGCACAACAGGTTTCCAGCCTGCCCGATGGCCGGCCGCTCTTCCTGTCACTCTTTTGTCTCCAGCTAAATCTTCCTGTCACCTTCTCGTATGAACTCCGGCCTCAGCTACCAGACGAAGAGTCTGTGCTTATCTGCTGTCATCTATAATGAATGTACGGAGGCGTCCGGGAACTGATGTCACTGCTGAGGAGAGCTATGTGTAGGAGGTCTGTTTGTGTTGTGCTCCAGTTATTGATTCTATTGATTGAGTTTGAATCTAATTTATTGTTGGGACGAAGAACTGATGCAGTCATCTGAACTGCTGACAGAGTAATGGAAGCAAAGCTTGTTGTATAAATCCACCACCATTGCTTTACGGGTCCCGTCTCTCCTGTCGTCCTGGGAGCGCTCCTGGAAATACTTCTCACTTTGTTGAAGCACGGTGTCCTTTTTCTCATGCACTTGTACATAAACCTGTTTTATTTTGTCTTTTTTCGATGTGGTATCAATTCGGCCGGTGTTTAAAAGGTTGCCCTTGGTGATAACTCTCCCAAACCACACGAGTCTCTATCCCTACTTTTAATAAAGTATTTGTCTGTCAATAGGGGCCCCAACAGACGGCCAAGAGTATGTAAATTATAGATATTTTTTATTTGTGAAATCCCCTGTTGTAGTCTGTATTTGGAATACAAGCCTGCATACTTTTGATACTCCAAAGTAATAAGAAGCAAGTGGAAAACTTCATTTGTATTAGGTTCAGAGCAATAACATGTTAAGATTCAGTATCTTGTCCTTGCATGTGAAATAATCCCACTGGCACGATGTCTCTGATCTATCCAGTAGCTCCGTTTGATGAATGAAGATGTCATCAATGTATAGGACAGCAGATTGTGTCTGTTTCAAGACAGGATTTGCTCAGAAATTATTGTGTGCAGTTCAAACTGCCTAAAGCACAAAGTCCTTTGTATGCTTAGAGTTTGTGGTTGAACATTTTTTCCTAACTGTGACCTAACAGTTAACGTGATAAGACTGTAATCATCACTGTAGTCAAGTCGTGTTTATAATCATTTGAGCCGTTTTTGTACTTAACAAATCTTTTATGACAAATTGCGGTTCAAATATGTTCAGAAATTACAGAAATAATTATAGTTTGATAGTAAATATCTAAAGATATTTTTTACATCCATGATATGATTTGGCGACAAGCACAGGAGCAATGCGAGAAAAAAAAAAAATCAGTTATGTAAATGTTGTATAGCAAAAACTACACTGTAGCCTGGTAGAAGAGTTAACAGACGTGGTCGTTCAAGCTACAACACTGTGTGAGACTGTTTCTTTTATGTTTCTGGTATGTGCATCTGAGGTTGAGCAGACTCTCTAAAATAACAGGTCTTTTATTGTAAACTGCTGTTTTTTTCTTTGTAATCATCCTCATACTACTGATTTTATGACTCTCCACAACACACCGCGTCTTACAGGGTTTTTCTTAATTTTTTTGCACATTTATTTGTCTGTCTCGTGTTAAACATATTGCTTTCATACAAGTTGTATTTATTTGTGACTAGCAGGTTCAAAGTGCAGTAAATTGGATGTGGTTATACAAGTGCCTGGTGTGACGATATGATGCGAGGCCCGTCCCAATGTGTGGCCAGCGTCTATTTACTGATTATTTATATCAAGTGCAGCCAGTTTCATCCAGTATGTTGCACTTTTTAGGCAGGATGAAATCGAGCAGTGAAGGAAGTGTCTGTTTCATAGGAGCTCCCATTGAACTGCATGTTAATAACATAACCTGGTTATCACTCCTTTATGTCCTGGCATGAGATTAAAACTTTGAAGAGAGTAAACCGAAATTAAAAAAAAACAAAAAACACAGATTGAATGCAAGATTATGTAGCTGCTTTACACTTGGAGACACTTGTTGAGTTCTTATTTAATGATGGTTTATGCATTAAGTGAAGGTTACACATTTTTCTTACAGTTAAGAACTGCTGTATAAATTAATAAGTCATTGTGATGGTTCTGTAAATATACAAGGTTACATCTTTGTATCTGCTATGTTTCTCTCTTCTGTATATTTGAGGCAATTTTCTTTGGGTTTGCCAATAAATTCATATGTTCCTCTTATTTTTGTCACCTGATTCTTATTTCTTACAAACAGCAATGTAGAAAAAGACATAAGATGAAAGAATGGAGCCCTGAGACAAAAACAAACTGTTTCTGTGAACACTTACATGACATTTTCACATAGATACCAAACCACATTCTGGTTGCAGGAAGGCTGCTGGTACAACCTGAGTTAAATCTGTGTCCTCTGCTTGATTCCATAAATGCTGCATTTATTTCTGCATTTTCCAGGTTTTATTCCTGCATGAACATATGTGGAAATGAAGTGAATTCACAGAGAGATCAGCAAATAAATACATGGAGAGCATATGTTGAAATACATTAGCGGTGGAGAAAGAATTCAGATCCTTTACTCAAAAGTACTAATACCACACTGGAATAATACTGTTACGACTAAAAATACTGCATTGAAAATGTTACGTAAACTTAGAGCTTAAACCAATCACTATTGTTTTTTGCCGTTGATTTATTTGATTGTTTTTCTTGAATGAGACATTTTTCTACTGGATTTTAGTCCTCGTCATATTTTAGATTCTTATTTTAATGAAAAGCACAAGATGACATCCTTAAATGTCTTGTTTTGTCCACAACCCAAAGAAATTCGGTGTACTGTCATACAGGAGTAAAGAAACCAGAATATATTCACATTTAAGAAGCTGGAATCAGAATTTTGAATGTATTCATTTTGTTAATTACTCAAACCGACTAATTGAATAGCAAAATAATTAAAAATTAAAAATTAATAACTGACAACTATTCAATTAATTGTTTCGAGGTCTACTTTAATATTAAAAGTAAAAGTAGTCATTGCATAAAAATGTGCCCTGTGACTGCTACACTTTGTATTTTTATAATATTACTCATGCAGTAGTGTAGGGTAGGATTTTAATGTTGTAGTTGATTGATGTGGAGCTAATTATTTAATAGGACTGCAACTAATGATTATTTTCATTACAGATGTAGTGCTAATAAATCTCTCCATTCATTCAGTTTTGAAAAAAATAAAAATAAAAAATCTACATATAGTATGAAATACTGTCACAATTACCCAGAGCCCAAAGTGACAGCTTCACAATGGTTGTTTTGACCAAACAATAACATCAAACTCTGTATTTGTATGCACTGTTGAGTAGTTTAATGTATAACAATCATATATTATTAATAAGCTCTTTAAATGGCTAGTCCTCAGATTCTATACAAAAAGTTGCCCTCTGCATCAAAGAAGTCTTTTCCGACTTGCACAACAGGAGACGGCTTCTCCATTTCCATAAACTCCTCCAGTTCTTCTTCGGTCATCACCCATCCATCCCAGCTCTCCTCATCCTCCCTGTCCTCCTCCGTGGGGTTTGTGTTAGTGCTGCTGTCCTCTTCTGTGTATCCTGTCACCAGGGCATCCTTACTCACACTGGCTCTGAGCTGGCTGGGCAGAACAGCCACTGGGGTAAGACTCTTAGCCAGGGGTGCTGAGCCTTCACCCCGCAGCATCAGAGTCCGCTCAGCCACAGGCACCACTGCTCTTTCTCTACCTCCAGGTGGGAGTGCAGCTGGTGTGTGGTGTCCAGGCAGCTTCAGCCCTCTCCCAGCACCTGAAGGCAGCACCTGCTGACGGAGTCCAGCCATTACTTTAGAATCCTGCTTGGCTTTTTTCTCAAGAGGGGGGGTGAACTTGCTCCTGAGGACTCTCCGGATGACATCCGGGGTGACAGAGAAGCCCTCAGCCAGACGCTCCACCGTCCACTCATCTGGTTGCTCTTGCTTCAGATATCTGAAAGTAACAGTTCATATCAAGTCCCCAAAAGTGCAGTTACATCGAACACAGAAAAGATGTTTCTTGGGAGAACTCCTCACCTGATCTGCTCAATAGCATCCCAGGTTAGCTTCCTGGGTGGGGCTCCTGGTGGGGTCATCTGCCTTCTCAGTATATGATACTTCACAGTCCTCTGCTTCTTTCTCTCTTCACTGAAAAGCACAAGAGTGAGGGATTGTAAAGAACGCTATAATTTTCACTATAATAAAGTGATTACTCCTGCTGACACTTACTCAACCAAGGCCTGGACTTTGTCTTCTGCATCATCCAGTTCATCATCAGACATGTCATCTTTGTCCCTGTGTTCATGGCTGTGTCCCACCCATGTCTTCCTGGCACCTTTGCTTGCAAATCGACAGCTGTTAATAGAAGCCGAGGGGAACACTGACCGAGCACCGTGCCTGCAGAGGAGGGAGAGGAGCTGGAAAGGTCGAGCCATGCTCACAGACGGTGTGTCCTCCCTTTTTGAGCCGAGAGCATTAGCTTGTTTTGTCAAAGAGGAAGTCAGACACACATTTAACTGACACGTTTAGTCGTCAAACTCACAACAGAGAAGCGACTTTCACCAGTAACCTCGACAGTTGCCTCAAACCCCTTCAAAGCTTGAAACTCGTGGATGGACGTACTTCCGCAAACATCCCCTTCACAGCACAGAGGGGGCGCGGTGCTGCCACCCAGCGGCGCGGAGGTGCAGTTTTCAAAATTAACATGAACTGAACAACTAGGTTCATTTGTCGCACGAATCACATTCACTTCATGATTAAACTTCTATTTCATGATTCGCTTCTAAATAATGCGATGAATAGATCGATAAAATAACGAATATATCCAAAATGATCTGCCAAAGGGGACAGAACGTGTAGATAAATGGCGACACCTGCCGATCGCCACGGGAACGGCACCCTGTCCCCGTTTATTCATGTGTCACGCAGCTGCGCACCTCCTCCCAGGCTCCGTTGTCTCATTTGCGCCATTTTGTCCGCTCACTTTGTTGATTGGGCTTTAGCGAGCTGTACTGGAGCCAATCAGAGGGAAACCGGACAGCGGAGATACGGTAAGGGAGACCCGATTGAAGGCATTGGTAGTTGTCAGCACGGATTGGTTTGCTACGGACCAACCAAATTACTAACCCTGCTAAATGCAAAAAAATCGAATGGCAGTTTGATTCCGACCGCTTCGTCCCGGGCTGGTTAGGCTGCAAATAACTTCTTGTTCGCTATGTTGGCTCCTGGGTGGAAACATGATCTATGGTGGGCGACAAGCCCGAGCTAACTTTAGCTAGTTAGCTTAAATATCGAATCTCAAACAAAGGGAGGGTTGATAATAGCAAGGTCCAGTCTGTCTGTAAACGCTGCCCCGCAAATCATCATCAGTTATGATAAACAACAACATACCTAAAGGCTGACCTGAGCATTTTACCTGTTAACTGGCCTCCGTTGATGCCTTCTGGCATTTACCACGCTTTTTACGCTAGCTAACAGTTAGCTAAAACTGACGGTAGCCCTGTTAGCTCTCACCAAAACAGCCTGTTAAACGTCGTAGCAGCTGCCCTTACGTTATTTTACCGAGTGTGGGATACATGTATCACTTAATTTCAGACATGTACAAATATGTAAGCATGATGAGTTGAAGTGAAGAAGGCCGCAATGTTTCCATATTTAAATAATGTCGAGCTAACGTTAACAGTGGGTGAGGTTCGGACAGGACTACTACCTTGTTTGTCTTTCTGGATGGATACATATGTTGTGGGTCTCATATAAGATAGGAGCTAATAGATATTAATATACATGAGCTAATATTGTATATGTGTCTTTTGTCTCAAGAGAGGACCGTGATAATAACAAGCCATGGAGCAGTACACCACTGCCACCACTACGACCGGGGAGCAGATAGTTGTGCAGACTACCAATGGACAGATCCAACAGCAGGTGAGCTCATAATTCACCCAGGTACATTTGGTTTTAATAAAAAAAAAAATGTTTGCTATACCGTCAGCTGAAAGATAACAGGTACCTAGCATTAAAGCCTCCCAGTGGATTCCACATCCAATCCATTGTCCTGATAATAAGCTGCCTGAGACTCTATTGTCCTGCCTTGCCTGCAGACGCAGGGCACAGTGACGGCTGTGCAGCTGCAAACAGAGGCGCCAGTGGTGACGGCCTCAGGCCAGCAGGTTCAGACACTCCAGGTAGTGGTGTCACCGCCGGCCTGTGTCAGTGTCATGACAGTATTACAGCCTGCGAGTTTGCATGCTCCGACTCTGCTGTAGGGCTGTTTTCCATGACCCATCTCAGTGCTGTTTGGTTCATCCTCTCTCCCCCCAGCATGTCTTACAGCTGCCTGAACTGCATGTTCCTCAGCACAGTGTGTTGTGTGTACACCTCAGGTTCCCGCTTATGCTCTCATATGACTGTCAACACACTACTGTTTGAGTGGCGTTCTTCTCCTGCTTTCATAAGCAAGTCTTGTAAATCAGACAGTTCTCTTCCTGATGAAGATGAAAGCCATTAGCTGAAAGAACCAGCTTTGAACAGCATGAATTCATAGTCACTGGTTGCTGTCACTTCTCATTGTCTAGCTATTATCGTCATCCTGTTGCAAAATGTCAGTGAGTTCTCTTCCTTTTGCATTTTTTCCTATGGTACAACTGCTGCCACATACCATCAGTCATCCATTGTGGTCATTTGTGATTCTCTCATGGACGCAAGTTGGACCAGATTGATTTGATGGCCGCTTGTTCTTTTAAGAAGTTCAAGTTGATAGTATATACTGTAAATGGGCTACAGTTTGGATTCACAATGGAACTGGATGGTTTCATTATTGTACATCCCAGAAGAGAAAGAATGACAGCAAAACATCAAATACTTCTATCCATAATGTTGTATCCTGGATGTTCCTGGTTTGATATCATTTGCTTGTGGTCCTGTGCGTCACACATGAGGGGTACTGAGGTAACATACTGGCAGTGCTCTTATAACGTTCTGTATCTCTCTGTAGGTCCAAGGACAGCCTCTGATGGTCCAGGTGAGCGGTGGGCAGCTCATCACATCATCGGGGCAACCCATAATGGTGCAGGCCATGTCGGGGGGTCAGGGTCAAACCATAATGCAGGTGCCTGTATCTGGAGCCCAGGGACTACAGCAGGTAAGGGATTAGGATCCGTTACCAGATTGATATTTGTATTCAAATTATACCACATTATCCTGTGCCAGGACAAAGTGTTCTCTGTGGAATAGTATTATTAGACGATAAGAGTTGGTGCAATTTGGTATGAGAAGCACATTGTGACTGGGGAAACAAAATTATTCACAGACTATTTTAATAATCTATTAATCCTTTGTCTTTTTTCAAGCAAAAAATAGGTTGCAATATTTGCAGGTTCTATCTTCTAAAGTATAAAGATTTGCTGCTTCTTCGTCATTTATGACAGTAAATTAAGAGTGTTTAGACTTTGGACTGTGAGACATTCATAAAATATATAGAGACATCACTTTGGGTGCTAAGCAATTAACAGCGTCTGTTAACATGTGCTTCTTGCATGTGTGTTTCTGTAACATTGAATTGATTTGGAATTTGCACTGCAGGTGGAACTGTTTTTTGCAAGTTTCTCTTATTTAAATCGGCCAAAAGATGTTTTCATTTGATTATATATGTGTAGATGTGTGAGAGCAGAGAAATGTAAATGAAACCATTCTGTGATGTTCTGAATTTACCATTTATTTGAAAAGTGAACTTTTGTGTGAACCAATTTGTGTCCTGTGTCCATGTGTAGATCCAGCTGGTGCAGCCAGGTCAGATCCAGCTGCAGGGCGGTCAGACTCTCCAGCTCCAGGGTCAGCAGGGTCAGCCCCAGCAGATCATCATCCAGCAGCCGCAGACAGCCATCACAGCTGGACAGAACCAGGTGTGTAATTCTGACTAGTTGAGTGGACATTTGACCAGTTTATTACTAATGTGATTACTGAGTGTCCTCTCTCCTTTTTTGTGGTCACAAAGGGGCAGCAGATCAGCGTGCAGGGCCAGCAGGTGGCACAGACGGCCGACGGCCAAACCATCGTCTACCAGCCTGTCAATGCAGATGGCACTGTCCTGCAGCAGGGTAAACTCAATTTTCTCCTATCTCTTGTGTTTGCCTTCTGCTTTGTAGACTTTCTAAACGAGAGCACTGTGGAGTTGTCTTTTGGAATAAGAACTGTGATGATGATGTGTTTGCAGGAATGATCACAATTCCAGCTGCCAGCTTGGCAGGTGCCCAGATCGTACAGGCAGGGGGTGCCAACACCAACACTACCAACAGCGGCCAAGGCACTGTGACCGTCACCCTGCCTGTCTCTGGTAACATGGTCAATGCAGGTGGAATGGTCATGGTAAGACCCTGTGCAGAGGTACCCATCGTCTTTTAACCCTTTTTTAAAAGAAAATCTAGACTCACACAAGGGTTTGTCTTATGGTGGAGGAGCATTTAAGAGCGCCACATGTAGTTAATAACTTAATCATTTTGTGCTAATTACATTTGCCATTGTGAGGCTGTAGAATCTGGTTTATTAATGTGTTTATTGTCTTTTTGTGGAATCGTACTGTGATGACATGAGGAATGAATCTGGTTATGCTTAGATGTGTTGTCTGAATTGGATAATTTGATCAAAAAGCTGAGAAAAATAGCCATGAAACTTCTCAAGCAACATCATTAGAACATTTTTGCTTTGGTCTAGTTTCAGTTCAGTTTGTTGAACCATGATGTGAACATACCTATATTTATTTTACACCCATTGACCACCCACACTGGTGTTTTCACTTATTTTTCCTGAGTAGACCATTTCTTAAGACTGTATGGGTGTTTACAGACTGTTTGATTGACATCTCCTTCACCTCCACTGTGCTTGTTAGGATGGGAAAACTTGAAACTTTATAAGCATTATTAATTCAGGCTGCTTCCCAGCATTACTCCGCCCAGTTTCAGCAGGTAGAAAAGTCTGTTCGGCTTGTATAGCTGAAAACACCTGTGTGGGTGTTCTAACATGAGCCTTTAAAGGTGAAAGCTGTATTGTGATGCAGTATTGTATATCAGTTTTGAATAAAGGCCCAAAGGTAGATGCGATAATGACATAACTATTTGCACAGTAACTGCTTGTTCATGTCAGTATGTTGATACTTTCCTTGCCTGAGATTCGAAGCGCCATATCTCTCTCTGTGTCTCTCCCTCTATAAGATGGTGCCTGGAGGTGGTGCGGTTCCGGCCATGCAGCGTATCCCCTTGCCAGGGGCCGAGATGCTTGAGGAGGAACCTCTGTACGTCAATGCAAAACAGTATCATCGCATCCTGAAGCGAAGACAGGCCCGGGCCAAGCTGGAGGCCGAGGGCAAGATCCCTAAAGAAAGGAGGGTAAGCCCGTGTTTCCAACCCTTCTCAATTACAAAGAGTCATTTAATTTAAGGACTAAATCAAAAAATCCCTCATAAATGTTTTACAAACTGCACAGTTTAGTGCTGTCTGCTGTCTGTCTTGCTATCTACCCATGTGATCTCACAAGGAGATTAGCTTTCAACCCGGACTGGCACAGAGGCGGCACAGTGTAAGTGTTAAACTGGCAATCATCCAATACATCCACTCTCTCTCTGGCAGAAATACCTACACGAGTCTCGCCACCGTCACGCTATGCAGCGTAAGCGAGGAGACGGAGGACGTTTCTTTTCACCCAAGGACAAGGAGGAAATGGCCTTGGCCCTGGCACAGGTAAGAAGTCGTGTGCAGTGAGCCTCACCTACATCATCACTCAGTAAGGCTGGGCAATGTATTGATATTTTATTGTTATCGTAGTATGAGTCTTTAGTGTTTGGATCGATATATTAGGTGGAAGTGTTGTCTTTTCCTGGTTTTAATGGCTGCGGTACAGTAAAGTGATGCAATTTTACCCCTGTAGACATTAAATCCACATTACTGATGATTATTTTAAAAAAACTAAAAAAAAATATATGATATGATAATAGTATCAGTTGTCATTCCTACAATATATCAAAAATATCAATATTATGGTAAAAAATGTTGTCATTTGGTTTTGTTGCCCAGTCCTAGGATTTATAAAGTGCTTTGATGAGATGTCAAAATATAGAAATATGTATTATGTTTTGCCATTTTGCCTAAAAATGTTGCAATACTAGTTTTAGGTCATATTGCCCAGCTCTGTCATTTAGTCATTAATACATACATAGTCATTATACATACTGACTCAAGCCTGTAAAATATGTTATAAACTCTCAACAAAGCACTTCAAACTGCCCAACTTCCTTTGAAAGATTTAATTTGTAATTTGTTTTGAATTATGAGGAGTTTCATTCCAGTCCCAAAAGGTCGCCTAACTTATTAGAATAATAAGGGCTTCAACAGACAATTATTTTCATTATTTATTCTTCTTCTAATTCTTTAGGCTTAAATTAAATGATCCTTTAGTCTATAAAATGTCATGCTTACCACGCTTTTACAGAACCCAAAATCTTACCATCATAAATTACAATAAAAACAATATCAATCAATTTTGCTTGAAAATGACCAAAATGATTGATCGACTAAACTATTAATTCAGTAATTGTTGCACCTCTAATAATGGTCCTTTCTCCTCCTCTGTTGCAGCAACAGCAGGAGGCAGCTCAGGCAGCAGCGGATGAGACGGTGGCTCAGATGATAAGAGTTTCGTAGCACCGTTGCCAGTGAACATCACTTCTGCCCGTGAACTCTACCCTGCCTGAGACTCTTCATCCTAGTTAACCCATCTGCGGCACCTTCTCCTCTCACTCCCTCGTGTCCCACTATCACACACCCCAGACCACAGCACTGCCACTGGGTTTCTTCTGTCATCTCTCCACTCCTTCAGGGGTCTTCCAGGGAGCTGGCCTTGTGGACTGCTCCTGTGTTCTTTTAAAATGGAGGATGCTTCCACGTTCATCTTAACACTTAGGACCAGCTTTTAATTTTTTCGTAAGGATTTGGACAATAATGAGACATGAAGATCTAGTCCAACAGAGGAAATGACTGCAGTGAGGTCATACTCTGTCACTCCCTGGGCTGTTAAAAAGATGATAATTTGTCGCTTGTGGTTCCTTGTTGCTTTAAATATTTTTTGTAAATGGTACAGATTTTTTTCAGAGACACTCAAGCGTTGATGCTACACTTGTGTTCTTTATCTTTTATGTGATGGCCTGTATTTGGACATTTGGTTTATTTCAACCCCTGTACTGTGGGGGAACAGACTCAACATCATACATTCAATCTGTGTCCACTGAGCAAAAACTCAAATGTGATACAAATGTGAAGATATTGTACAGAAATTTTCATCCCCAGTGTTATTCGGACGTGCTTATTAATTTACCCAATTCTGTGGATGCATTTTATACAATTTTGTGGTTAGAAATAGTGTTTGTAAGAAAAATTGACTTGGTGTTGCAACATATTTCATATTCTATCCATGTAGTTGCTTCTGCATTGGTGAGTCCACCTTAAGTGTTTCGGTTGTTTTTCAGTGTAGATAGATTTTTTTTACCCATCAGATGCGATTCTGCAATGATATTATTATTTTGCTAATAAAAAAAAGGTTGGACATCATATTCATCAAATCTATGTCTATTAAATTTTATTATGTGACTCGAGGTTATTTGTGCTTTCTTCATTTGCATTTTTCATCAATTTTGAATTAATCTTTTCATCATTAATTCATGATATCCCATGAAGGGTATCTATTGGTGTCCTATGAGAATGTGATGTAAGCTGTTGTGGATATTTAAAGGAGACCTATTACGCTTTTTGGTTTTTGTTTCCTTTCCTTCAGTGTTTATATATGTTCTTGTGCATGTAAAAGGTCTTGAGAGTTAAGAAGGTCCAAGTTCCCACCAACAGAATCTCTTATCTCCCACAGAAAACACTGGCCATGAAACACCTCGTCAGTAGTCTCACCTTTAATTCTTTGATGTTATGACTTCACACTACGCCACCATGTCACATATTTGCATAATATTGCGGAGCAACCAGTTTGTCTGGTAAGAATTGATTTAGCACAGCTGCTCTGCTGTCATTTAGTGCTGGGTCAGACGTGTGAGCTGACCAAACAGAGCAGACTTGGTATTTGGGTTGGGGGGGCCTTATAGAGACAAGAGCTAAAACAGCATTTGAGACAGAAAAAGGTTTATTTAACATCAAGCCTATATTGTAAACTTATTTGTAGTAGTAACCTAAAATGAATTGATTGAACTGATTCTGATTCTGAAACTATGAAACTAAAGATGAACATAATATGTCCCCATTAATTAAAAGAAGAAGAAAAAAAAAGTGATATTTTGTGCTTAAACTCTTCAAATTCTAAAGTATCTAGTAACTATATAGATGTCAAAAATATACAATACACACAATATGTACTCTTAATATATAGTGGAATATAAGTATGAAGTGGCTTGAAATGGAAATATATCACTTCAAAATTGTTCAGGGGTACATACATACTACCTTTGAGTACATGCAATGTTACTGTTTTATAGCAATATATTAGATAAATCAATGATTCCAAGCAAATACCATTCAAATTAGGTATTAAGTCATCATTTAAATCATTTGTCAGATGTTACATAACAAAGGAGCACAGTTAATTGAAATTCTTGGAGGCTATGGGACAACACGCATAGTTTTTTTCCCCTGAGTTTGAACTCCCAGGTTAAAAACTGTCCGTAGCACGATCCACCAATCAGACGCTGCAGATTGTCAGCGTTGGTACCACGGTCAGCCAATCATAGCGAGGGAGGCGGGACTTGCACTCAGCAACTCAGGGCTTCACAGTTAGGTAGCTATGGAAATAACAGAACTACCTGACAAGTAGTAAGATAACAAATCAAACCAATAAAGCCTGCTAAATGTATTCAACCTGAGCCGAGGCCATTTTGAGTATTCCGTTGCCTCAGCGGCGCTGACTGGACTATCACCGCCTACACACTGCCCACTGGCTCAGGTGACACCCTCAACAAACCGCCCCCTTCTGCCGGAGATGCTGCTGTCTGTGGATGACAGCAGACCTGGAGGGCCCGCTCTTTTACAAAGTACTGAAGCTAGATAACATCTTAATCTCTCCTGAAGCAGCCTACTAATCGCCGCGGTCTTGTCGAAGTGGGTTCAGCGTGCTTCGGTCATTTTTAATCCAGGAAGCTTAACGACGAGAGCAAGAAGCTAACGTTCGTGTGAACTCCGTCCAGCACCGGCTTCTCCTCTTTCCTCCTGCTACAGTGTCACTACCACCTGGATGCGATGACCGACTCGGTTGTGGACAGCAAGGCGGAGGTGAAACAAGCCACGAAATATGTCAAAGAGACCGAAAACGTCGCGGAGAAATACTCAGCGTTGACTGTCAGCAAAAACAGCAGTGATGTGAATATGAATGTCGGGGAAATGCCTTCCGCAGCGTTCACCGCAGTCCCCACTCTGAAATCCGTCAAGAAGGTAAGAAGACGTGATGCACGCCATCAGTCACGGCCGCCGGGCACAGAGACCGTGTGTGAGAGCAGGACGC
This sequence comes from Spondyliosoma cantharus, assembly GCA_900302685.1. NCBI lineage: Eukaryota > Metazoa > Chordata > Actinopteri > Spariformes > Sparidae > Spondyliosoma > Spondyliosoma cantharus. The sequence goes on along the minus strand of OMLP01004439.1, from coordinate 27,330 downwards.
AGCATCGTGCTGCAGCTGAGAACTACTGCTCAGCAAGGGCAGGCTGTGTGCTGTGTGTTTCTACATTTTGTTCGGCCGCGACAGCAGAGATATTCACGGACAACTGATACATTGATAGATGTGATGCTGCAGCGTCACACATTTGTACAGTTACTGTATGTTGCAGCCATCCCACTCCCATGTAAAAAAATATGTTTGAAATAGTCACATCCAACTGAAGATTCTAGGGGAAGTTAGGCCACAAAGAAAAAAAAGCTTTTGCTTCACGGGTCTAATCATAGCTTTTTGCTCTGTTATTACTGAGGTAACAACATATAATTTCAGCTCTCATCAAGACTGGATCATTGTAAAAGCTGCCTTCCTGTTTTCTTTAAATCACAATGTCTACATCATGCCCACAATCTGTAGGCAGGAAAACAACTGAAAGCCAAGTTGAGCTCTTAAACCTCTGATTCAAGAGCTCTGCCAGTGAAGAAATGCAGGACCTCACAGGGGGTCTGCACACTAAGCATGATGTAGGCTTTGTCTTCTGAAGAATTCCAATCCATCTTTTACTGCAGTCAGGGATTTTTTCCTTTAGTGAACTCATCCTTGTGTTCGTGTATCAGTCTTGAATTTGAACATGTGTGGGCATCATCATTGTTAGTAACAAAAACAGCATGATGAACGTGTCCCTGCAGCACAAGGTGCACCTTTGAGAAGAGGCCTTGGATTTCTTGGCTGTTACACAACGCCACATAGCGATCGTCAGAGTGAAAGACTCCCTCGAGGTGGCTGCTCATATCATTACAGATCCACCACGGTGTGTAACAGCTGGCAGCAGGCGTGGACAAACACGGGGCAGACAGGGATGTGCTTCTTTTTGTCTCAGAACTAACTTGCTCAGGTGTTTAAATCGAACTGGTTTTGATGAACACTTTTAGCCCAGACTGTTTCACAAAGATGATCATGAAATTCTCTGGGATGTTTTGATACCATATTGTCCAGTTTGTCACCTCGAACTACGAAGCATCTGTCCCTCAAGGTGACCTTTAAGATATGATTACTGTCATTACTTGTACACGTGATTTCAAGAGCTAGAGCTTAATGCAGCAGTGTGTGTCCTGATATGTACATATATTGGTAAGTCCAGCAATAAGTCCTGTTATCCTTACTGTTTATAATTTATTTTAATCTATTGTGTTCACATGTTCTATTCATAGATAGAGTTATTCTAAATCCAGTGAGGCTGTGCAAAATGTAATTTTATCCTGATGCCAGCCTCACAAATTCAGTATTCATTTCAGTCGAGTCTTACGTGACACATTAAATAATAATGCACTGCTTGTGACTGACATGACATTCTAGTCTGGCACAGACGGCTGAACTTCATGTAATATTTAAATCTCACACCTCTTAAAAGTCAAGTGTATAGGACTTACTGGCACCTAGTGTTGAAGATGCAGATTACAACCAGCTTAATACCCCTCGCCTATACTACACGTAGGCCACTAAAGGCTCAAAAAATGTAAAAGACCCTCTCTCTCGAGCCAGAGTTTGGTTTGTCCATTCTGGACTACTGTAGGAAGATTTGGAGACTAATGCACAAGACTGCAATAAAATATGGGTAGTTAAATGATAAAACATAATACAAGCTCTAAAAGTTACCGTGAAAATAGAATTATGAAATACTAAATGATAAATAGTAATGAATTAAAGCTAAAAAAAAATGTTCATACAATAAAATAGAATGCCGATAAAACACAAAAGAAGTCACTAAATCACTAAAACCGTAAAATTACAAAACATAACATAAAGGCCATACTGAATTAAATAGGCTTTATGTTAATCATGATTCCTTTACTTTATCACTCATCTGCTTTTTTTGTCTTCATTTTACTTCCATATGTTGCTTTAAAGGCTCTTAGTGTTCAGATTGACGTGAGTCATTGAAGTCATTAGTTCACGTATGAATCTGTGACAAACATTGCAGAAGCAGAAGTCATGATGACTTGTACCCAGCACAGGAAAAATGCAGAGGCAGACAACTAGTCACATGCTGACCAGTCCTTTATATTTCTGTCTGTGCTTGTCCTTATGTAACAGTGTTCTGTGTTGTCCCTGTTAAACAAACTAACAGGCAAATAAATAAATACTGCCTTATAAATAATCACAAATGGGAATAAACATCTCTGACAGTCTAAACAAAAACCACTTCACTAAACTGGCCTTTGCTCCTTCGTTAATTCTTTGTAATTTAATGTAAAGTTCCAGCAGTGTTTATTCTGAATGATATGTCTCGCCTTTGTGATTTCATTGCACCGAAACTAGTAATCTTTGGTGTAAGAGGTGGACAAAATAATCTTAATAATAAAAATAACATTTTTTCCCAGCAGCGGGGCTCACAGACTTCAAAATATTGGCTCAGACCCCCTGTCTGACGAGGCAATAATGTGTGGACCGTGAGTCGCCTCAGGGAGCCAGATTGAAAACATATTGGATGGAAGGAATGTTCGTGAAAACAAAGCAGCGTGTTGTGAATAAATGTGAGAGCCCCGTGTCAAACTGAGCCACCTGCTTACATGGAAAAAAAATGAGTGAATTAAACAAAAACTGCAAATGAAAAGTAAATTAAAGATAAAACTAATTAAAATCCCAGCTCACAGCTGAGCAAGTAAAGGTGGATGTCTGCTCAGCGGAGGCTGGCGCATTGTCACATAATCAACCGAAAGGTGCTGTGAACAAAAACAATCAATGTTACAAATTAAAAACGAAATGACTTTGTGTTTGTGTGTGAGAGAGAGAGCGTGTGGGTGGGTGAGTCAAAGAACACCACTACTCTGCCTCCACTCTCTGAATCCATCCAGCAGTTACACAATACGCCCCCCTGGGAATGGGACTCGCTCACTGTGAATTTATTCGTGCATCATCTTTTCTATCTCGTCCCTGTGGGCAGTTTTACAGAGATTCTCAAAAGTGTCCTTATCTCCACCATCTCGTCTTGTTTGCCTGCTAACATTATTTCAGGGTCTCATGAAGGTCAAGTGCTGATTGTTTCCCCTCGACAGGCAGGTTTAAATGAAAGTGTTAAAACAGGCAGTTCAGTCAATTATATAGATAGAATTCTCTATTCAACGCAGCTTCAGACCTCTGCGTTAAAAACTGAATTAGACGTGATATTTTGAACATTAATATGCCAACAAAAGCTCCCTGTTATGTAAAAATATAGTGGGATAATTGCATCCTGAACAGAGATTGACCTCTCACTCCCCCCTGTGTGTGATATTGAATTGAATTGAATTGAATTGTCTTTATTGTCATTGTACCAGTACAACGAAATTTGCAGTACAATCCCTTAAAGTGCAGAAATAATTTAACATTAAAGCATATAAAAAACAATAGGCTAGACCTTTAAAAGACACATTTAAAAAATGACAAGCTATATATATGAGCTCCTCTGCTCTTAGTTTTGGTAGCCGGCCCGGTTTTCAAGCATGTTAGTGCATGAGGGCTCTTCTTTGTCCTACATCTGTTTTCAACAAGGTTGCCTGTTATGAAACTTGTATCCCAGCTAAACTATAAAAAAATAGTGTTTCTCATAACATTTTTAGGAAAATAGTCTAGATAGAGGCCATGCAGTGACAGAATCTTGATTCATATTTGATCGGCACTATCTAGTTTGACATTTTCGGTGAGCTCCAACCCAGTCGCCAGAATAAACGTTGGCATTGTATGTTTCTGCAAACCATGGGTGTGTTGAGACTTCAAATGTCTTTATGTTAGAGCTTTAGGTTCAGTTTTCAATTATATTTTGTAATGTTGTGCTTACGGTCTGGTTAGGTTAAGGGAACAGCAACCCAACGGTTAGGGTTAGGAAACTATCATGTTTTGGCTTAAAATACCTGTTTTGGTCGCCATAAATACAGCTGAAAGCTAGGGGCGGATACAAATAAAATAATTTGTTATTGTACTTCAGTAGATTCTTCAAGTATCTGTGCCGAGTATTTATTTTTCTGACACCTACTCCCTGCATTCGAACACAAATCTGTAATTTCCAATCCTTACTATTTAAAAACAGGCTTGATACTTTAGTTTTAATCCATTCGAGGCGAATTAATGATTATTTTCATTTTGCGTCATTGCTCGCTGCCTTGCCAACGTCACAAATCTGATTTCAACCCGTCAGTGCACATGTCGCTCAGCAGACGTAGCGTCAGAAAACGACTTAAAAGACGTAACAAGAGGGAAACAGACAGAGAAGGAGACAGAAAATGTGAAGTGACAAAGGCTCAGGTTCAGCTAGCTTTGCACAGAAATGACCGGTAGAAATGCTTTAGTGTGATATCTAGTGGCAGTGAACGTTGTTTTATTAACCTTTAAAGCCCCTTGAGTGTAGGATTTGAAAATGTGTGACTTTGGTGACCTCAAGTGGAAGGATCAGAACTTGAGAGACTAAATTTGAACGAGCTGAATTACATAAACTGCACCAGATTTCTTAAGAACCAGCACCTCAGAGGGGGTTAGTTGTCACGAGCCCAGGGTCATGAAAGGGCCCAAAAGAGTCCAAATGCCCCCTCTAACCCTTCCAATAATATGCTGGGGGTGTTTTTGGAGTTCATCTTTTCCTGGGCATGATCAGTACTATTAGATTTTCCTGCAAAAACACACACACACACACACACACACACACACACACACACACACACACACACACACACACACACACACACACACACAAATATCACAACAGGCTACAGATAAATCAGGTGGTGTTAAAAACAGGAGTGAAGTCATGAACCAGAATG
>OMLP01004438.1:15882-27360 GCA_900302685.1 Spondyliosoma cantharus | reverse complement strand
GAAGTAGAAGCGGCGATGGTATGAAACTAAGTACATTTACTCGAGTATTGTACTTAAACACGATTTTGACGTACTCCCACTTCACCACATTTTTTATTTTACTTATTTGCTGCAGCAGAGTCAATCACATTAGATCATAATAGTAATAATAATAGTAATAATAGTAATAATAATAATAATAATAATAATAATAATAATAATAATAATAAAATTTCAACACAATATCTTTAATTTTGAGGTGGAAGTATAAAGTAGCAGGAAATGGATGGAAAGTAATTAAGTACATTTACTCAAGTGCGACAAGTAAGAATCAGAATCAGAATTTCCTTTATTTGTCCCGCAAAGGCGGGAATTTCTTGAGTACAACTTTGATGTAAAATGTAGAGTAGTTTAATACAGTAAAGTAAAAAACAAAAGAAGAGTATTTGCCTCTAAAATGTAGTCGAGTTGAAGTATGAAGTATCAGGAAATGGAAATAACCAAGTAAAGTAATAGCCTCAAATACCCCACAATTATACTCAAATACAGTGCTTAAGTAAAAGTATTTAGTCACATTACGTAGTTCCACTCAAGAAGTAAAAGCAGTGATGGAAAGTAATCGAGTACATATTCTCAAGGTACACTTATGTACATTTTTGAGGTAGTTATACTCAACTTGACTATTTTCATTTTCAGCCACTTTATACTTCCACTTCAAAAGTGAAGATAAATATATTAAATATTAATTCATTTTTCAGTCTGATTGGCTCTGATGCAGCAAATAAATATAGTAAAGTTTAAAAAAAAAAAGTATAGTACTTGAGTAAATGTACTCAATTACTTTCCATCACTGGTTTTACTTCTTCGGTGGAATTACTGAATGTTTCTGTCAGTGGTTCAGTATTTAAGTAATGTATTGGAGTACAATTTTGAGGTACTTGTACTTTACTTGATTATTCCCATTTTCTGCCACTACATTTGTGTGATCCTGCGCTGAGGGACCGATTTTTCAACATATCCGACGGGACCTGAAGGCATCACCGGCACCCCGCCCACCCGCCGCCGGTCTGCAGGTGAGTTCAGGACGTCAGAGGCGACGACGAGCTCAAATTTAATATGAATATTCATAAATGTAAAACACACAGAGCTGCATGTGTGTGTCTGTTAGAAGACACGACATGTGGACACCAGATCACTGCTGGTGGAGGTGAAGTGCTCCATCTACAGTCAAATCTCACATTTATATATTACTCATTTCCTTTATTGGCTCTGCAAACCTCTGATTTACAACCATTATTTTAATCGCAAATAATTAATTTTTCAATGTACTTAGTATTTTATATATCAATCATAGAAAAATAAAAAAATAGCCTTATTTTCCAGAGGAACAACGTCTCCAGAAACAGCAATATCACCAGACTCCATAACAAATACCGTGGTTTTAAGAGTTATTGTATCATGAGGAGTAAATTAACAAACTTTGTGAAACAGCGATGACGGATCTTAAACCTCTGATGGCTTTTTGTTAATTCGGCATTAAATACAAAACATTAAGATGTTTCTTTCCTTGTTAAACGTGTCAGTTTGTTGCGGCATCGCTGTCAAAACCCGTCTGTTTTTCTTGTTTAAATAAAATTTAAATAAATAGCTGAACTTCTAATTGCAGCAGTCACTAATTAATAACAATGTTTTTCTTATCTTTGTGACCTAAAAGGTGGCAAACAAACCCAGTAACTGAACTAATTGAGTCACTTATATGAATATAGTTGAATTACAAGCAAGCTGCTATAAAAACATTTTTTATGAATCTATAGACACAAAGGGGCCTAAAGAATAATTTACAGTAAGATGACTGTTTTTTCTAACATGGTCTCACATAAAAGCAAGACACATAACACACATGATAAACACATTTAAAGCTATTCTCACTAACCTTTCAGATTTAATCCTGAGGGAACTTATTTGATTGATGCCTTCAGTTAATCGTCCAGTTTCACCATGAATGATCTCTGAGTGCTGCCAGAGAACAGAGAACTAAAAAATGAGCTGCTGGTTACATTTTTAACTCACAGCTAATTTACATTCAACAATCATGCAAAGTGAGCTCACATATCTGATGACAACCAGAGGCTGTGGGGCGGAAGTGCCAATCAGTAACGTCCAAAAGTTTAATCAGCAGCAGTTAAGGGGAGGATTTAAGTGTCTGTGAGTGTAACTTAAAAAAAAACTTTTCTTTCAGAACCTCCAAAGTCCATCATTTATTCCAAAACTAGGGTGTGTTTGTGGCAATATCATAATAATAAATGTAATTTCTCTTTGTCCTGCAGTTGCTTCATTTGCCCCTAAAACCAGAGAGTCACCTTCCAAACAACCATGTGTTGTTTTTTTAGATATGAAGAAACAAGGATGTCAGAAATCATCTCTCCAAGTTTTATTAAAACCAGACCAGAATACTTCAGATTCATCCCGAAAAGCTGAACTGCAGTCAGCCTTTATCTCCCAGCGTGTAGCAGCTCAGCTTATTGACCTCCAGGGGGCGCTGTGGGCTTTAAAGTTTGTTAATACAGGAACATGTGAAGACAATAAATTAGAATATTTATAATAAAGACGTGTTAATTATAATGTGAGAAGATGAATTAAAAGAAATAAATTGGATAAAACTGTCTGAAAGAACAAAATAAATGCAATTAATAAACAGAATAATTAATTAAACACTAATAAAATCTAATGAAATGTGGACACAGACAACAGGACGAAGATGAAGAAGATGGACGACCTTTGACCTCTAGCAGATCAATATGAAAAAAGAGTTTATTGAAAACTGAATTTAAAACAATAAGGAATAAGTAGACTTTATTACGTCACTTTGTAAGAACAGTAGAAGACTAATGTTCAGGGCTGCAACTAATGGTTAGTTTCATATTGATCTGTCCATCATTTACTCAATTAATCGATTAGTTGTTTGGTCTGTAAAATGTCAGATATATAAGATGACGTCCTCAAATGTCTTGTTTTGTCCACAACTCAAAGATACTCAGTTCACCGTCGTAAAGGAGGAAAGACTCCAGAATATATTCACATTTAAGAAGCTCGAGTTTTTATGTTAATCACAATAATTGCTGTTTTCCTCAATGACAAGTAATTGATTAGTTCTTACAGCCCTATTAATCAGCTCTACTTATCAGTCTATTAACAGAAAATCAGTCAGCAACAATTATGATAATCCACTTCCTGCTATTTATTTAAGAAAAACAGCAAAAATGAATTGGTTCCGACCTCCAGAAACCAGAAAAGAAAGTAGCATTTGAGACGCTCTCATCAGAGAATGTGGAAATATTTTCTTTAAAAGTGACATCTGACAACAAATTGATTAATTGATAAATCGTCGCAGCTCCAGTCAGTTTTCAGATAGATAGAAAAGAAAAGTAATGATATGATAAAAAAAATAATGTACATTTTAGCCTCTGGTTCATCAACATCACTCACACTGACTGTTAATATCATCCATAATCTAATCAAAGATACTATGTGTGAAGTACATTTACTCAAGTACTGGAAGCACAATTTTGAGGCACTTGTACATTACTTGAGCACTTCCATTTTCTTCTATTTATACTATAATCCACTACATTTTGGAGGCAACTATTGTACTTTTTCCTCACTACATTTGATTACTTACTAGCAGAGTGACTAGTTACTTAACCAAAATAGTGCATTTTAAAATTCATTTACTTAAAAATGTAAAAAACGGATTCAATGGTCTAAAAAAAATTGTTGGAAAAATGTTTGATCTGATCATCAGTCGATTATATATGATATGATGCCTGATGTGTCTGTTTCTACAGATTATCATGCAGAAAAAGATGCTTTGGATAATTTATAATTATTTAATTTGAGGTTTACCGTGTCAGTGCACTGATGTTTTCTAGCCAATGACATTTATTGTTAAGATGTTTCTATATCAGATCTTCTTCTTTATATCTGTATCATCATTGGCCCAAAAAAGATTGAGTGTTGGTTGGGATCTAATATGTATACATATAAATAAATATATTTTTTTATTTTCTTTAACTTGATACTTGATTCTTGAAACATCAGAAGTTTTTCCAGATAATTTAAGACTTTAAATCAAATCAGAAAAAGATGCTTGAGACAATTTGTAATTATTACATGTCAAGTGAGGTTTGCTGTTTCAGTGCACTGATGCTATTTTAGCCAGTAGGGTTCACTGTTGACTCCATTACATATCTTTATCAAGATGTATTCATATCAGATTTTTCAAAGGTTGGCCCCAATTATACAAATACATTCATTATTTGCTTTTACTTCTACTTGTAGCATGTTTTTTCAGCTACTTTAAGACTTTTACTGAAGTACAATTCGCATGGGTGACTTTAACTTTCAATAATATTAAGTAATATTTTAGAAAGATGTCTTTGCTTTTACTTAAGTATGAATTTGGGGTATTTTTACAACACTGCTTGTGTGTTTCTGCCTTTGACAACCATGATCAGAAGTCTTATTTTGCTGTGTCTCCATTACACATCTTTATCAAGATGTATTCATATCAGATTTTTCAAAACTTCTGCCACAAAACATGTGTGCATATGCATTATTTACTTTTACTTCCACTTTTGATACTTGTTACATGTTTTTTTTCAGATACTTGAGGACTTTTACTCAAGTACTTGTCGCATAGGTGACTTTACTCTTCAGTAACATATCAGACAGATGACTTTTGCGTACTTTTACAACACTGCTTGTGTGTCTCTGCATCTGACAACCATGACCGGAAGTCTTATTTTGCCGTGTGAATTTATTCCACAGATCTTTTATTTTGAAGTCCCAGCCGGAAGCCGCGGTGCCTGTGTGTTGCTTGACAACGGTCCCCCGGCTGAAGTCATCGGGACTGAGGACAGACTTTACCGCCGCTGCCGCCGCCGCTTCCCTCCCGTCCCGTTTTTTTTTTTTTGGAAAAAAGGATAGCGCAACAAAAAATAACGCTCAAGTTCGCGTCGGGTTTTGTCGGGTTTTAACGGCTCTGGATCCGCTCGTTACTTTCTTCTCTCAGCGGTGTTCTTGACTCTCCGTTCCCCCGCGGCTGGCGGCTAGCATCGGTTACTGCTGCTAAACATGGTGGCCTGTAGGCAAGAAGAAGAAGAGGAAGAAACGAGCCCGGTTTGAGGCTTGTTTCTATCAGAACCACTCGGACGGGTTGTCCGCGAGAAGCAGCACTTGCTCCGGACACAACACCGCCCCTCAGTTTGACTTTTATTTGGCGGTTTATGGACCTGGACGTGAGGCTGCCTTTCTGTTTACGTTGATAGAAGCAGCAGCAGCAGCAGCAGCAGCGGCGGCGGCACCGTCCCTGCTCCGTGGACCGAAGATAATTGCACTTCACTTCAAAAGTTGTCACCAGGCCGCCTCAAAGTTTCCAACCACAGTGGGAAAAAGTTGTGAAAGAGGCGCTCACGTGTGGAAAAACACGCCGAAAAGCAGTTTTATGACCCATTGTGGATGTCTCGACTCTCTCATTGACATGAATTGGTGCACAAGTGCAGCTAACTGGAAGTATTTCATCCTCTGATAGCTTCATTCATCAAGCCCCTCTTTGAGTTGTGATCTGTGGATTAATATGGATTATTATTGTCATCATCATTATTATTATTATGGCCTAATCCAAACAGCGCCAGACCGGGAATTTTGGGAATAACCGCTCGATCCTTGTTGATGTTGTTGGTGACGATGGTGACAGAGAAAAGCGATGGTTTCCCTTCGTTATGATTTTGAGTAGAGAGGAGTTAATTACATGGAGACTCGCCTGACATGCCAAGGAAGGAGTTGCCACTACCTGAGGGTTGGGAGGAAGCCAGAGACTTTGATGGCAAAGTGTATTATATTGACCACATTAACCAGGCTACGAGCTGGATCGACCCCAGAGACAGGTAAGAGAGAGAGTGTGTGTGTGTGTGTTTTTGATATTGTGGTACTAATGAAGAAGATGTTGACCTTTGACCTCCTGCAGAAATACCAAAAATACCCCACACATGTCAGAAATAACAGAGATGTGACTAGATGTGTGATGGAAAGGTTGCATCCGTGCATGCTGCTGTGCAAGTACAGATGATATTCACGTCAGGTTGTGCTTAACATCACAAAATCAATGAAATTTGGTCCTCAGTTCTTCATCATAACACCACAAGTCTGTTGCTTTTATTAATATAAACCATGATCTTGATAAAAGATCACATTTGTCCTCACTTTGCTAGTATGCTGACTCACATTCCACCAATAAATAAGGAAAAAATTAATTACTTTTTTTTTTTTTTTAATGGCTTGATTTGCATGTGTAAGGCAAAGGTGGATTAACTGTTTTCCTGTTCAGGGTTGCACCTGTGGTCAGTCTCTCGTTCCACTTTGGACTCTAGACCATTAAATTGATCACCAACTATTTAAATAATCTTTTTGAGAAGAGGACAACAAACAAGACATTTGAGGATGTCATCTTGGGCCTTTGGGGAACAGATTGAAGATTGAATTACTTTTTTAAAAAGAGCTGCTTTGCATGTGTGGACTCTGAATGTAAATTATTTTAACCAACCAGAGATGGATTAAATGTTTTCCTGTTCGGGGAACTCCATACGAGAGCTGTAATGGTTAAGCAATCACTTTCAACAATGAGCTATTCTGATAATAAAACTTAAAGGTTTTAATTTGATTCCAGCTTCTTAAATGTGGATATTTTCTGGTTTCTTTGCTCGTCTGTGACAGTAAACTGAATATCTCTGGGTTGTGGACAAAACAAGTCATATGAGGCGATCATCTTGGGCTTTGGGAAACTATTTTAACCAATTGACAATGAAAATAATCAAATTTTCAACCCTTATCTCGACAAAGAGATCAATTGTGTGCATAACTTATTATATACTACTATATAACTAACTATATTATATAAATACTTTTTCTTTCTTGCAACCTTAGATTGGTAGGTGGACAGTTTTCCTGTTCAGGGAACTGTTGTCAGTCCCTCTTTGCACTTAGCAGCCGGTCCATAGTAGAACTATTTTGATAATCGATTGATCGGTTTGAGTAAAGCAAGTCTAAATTCTCTGAGTCCAACTTCTTAAATGTGATTTGTTTTCTGGTTTCTTTGCTTCTTTGTGACCGTAAACTGAATTTCTTTGGGTTGTGAACAAAACAGGACATTTGAGGATGCGATCTTGGGCTTTGGGAAACACTTATCAACATTTTTCACAATCTTCTGACAGAAAAAAATGGTCGACAGATGAATCAGTCATACAAATGGTAAAGATGAATCTGTACCAACTTCTCACATGTGCAGAAACCAGAAACATATTTACATTGAGAAGCTGACATCAGATGGGTTTTTTTTGTTGGTTGGCGGTTATTAAAACAGTTCACAACAAATCGATTGATTGATTTGAGGACGTCATCTTGTGCTTTGGGAAACACTGATCAACATTTTTCACCATTTTTTGATTTTGTAGACAAACACCTAATCTTTTAGTTGAGAAAATAATGAACAGATTAACTGAGAATGTAAATATTTGTTAGTTGGAGCACTAGTCGCCTCAAAAGGGGGCAGAAGAATGTTTCTAAAAGTCAGTAATTGGACCCGATTCTGTGAAATACCCGAAGGTAATACAAAAAGTGCAGGTAACCACAGACACATATTTTCATTCTCCATCCCCATCAGTGTCGTCTTTACTGATGAAACTAGGTTCTTGGTCCCAGTACACTTTTGGACAATCACTCATGGTGTCCCAAACCCTAAAATATTCAGCTGACTGTCATCTATCACAACAAATGTCAGCAAACACGTCACAACTGAGCAGCTGAAACCAGTGAGTGACTGGAAAGATTAATAGATTGTCACCAGAGTTGCTGAAAGGCCAAAAAACACAAGTTTGTGTCTGCAAAACACACAACATCCTCTATTCTCAGACAACTGGCTCAGATAAAAGGAAAAACCCCAAATACCAAGTGACACCAGTGATGACAGATGAAGGTGCTGAATCACACTGGCTTCACAGCGTTTGTCCCAACACTGAAACCAGTAGGACTGTCACTAATCCTGATGACCCATCGAGCTGTTTGCACAGGATTTATGAAGAGAAGACGAGCTGGATGTCAAGCTCCAAGCAGTGTCACAAAAATGTCTCTTTTAATTTTCATTTATCTCCTTCAGATAGTTGTTTATCTGTTGTTTTACCCCGGCGTGTCTCTGTGCTGCAGTGTCATGTAAATATCCACCAACAGATCAGTGGATCTTCACTCTTATCTTAACGCAGGTTCTTGTTTACGTAACAGCTTCATCTATACACTCTGGTGTGTATGAGAACAGGCTGTGGTGGCAAAAGGAATCAAACTTGAGCTTCTGCGCACGATTAGTTGGAACACAGAAAATGAATTGGCACATTTTTGTGATTTATTAGTTGTTTAAGCAAATAACAAAAAAAATGTATCTGTCCAACCTCTCAAATGTAAGAATTTGCTGCAACACGTGATAGTAGATCTTATCTTATCTTATGAGATAAAACTGGACAGGCAAACATGTAGCTGTGTACTAGATTGGAGCTTGAACACTGACTCAAACATAAATAAATACTATAATTCCTAACAATTAATCACTTGACCCTTTTTTTTTTTTTTTTACCAAGCAACCAGCAAAACATGCAGCATCAACCCTGATCTGGTCGTTTACATGGGTTGCTGGACAGATGACAACCTCTTTAACTAAATATAAAAGGTCAACAATATTCAGTTTACTATCATGCATCAAATCCTTAGCATTAATGTCAATATAATGCACAGTATTGTTTGAAATGTTTTCTCCAATATTGGCTTTTTGACATTTAAATATAATTTCCTTTTTACAATATCGGGGCAATATATCCAAAACGATGTGCAGTACCTTTTTGTTTATCTATTTGGCTCTGATGTCAGTCTGTTATGTTCTTGCGTTTTACACTTGCGTTACTGTAATTTTGGCCATTTCCTGGCACAAATATCCCTCGGGAACTAGCAAAAAGTTCTTGATACGCTTTCTGTCGATGAACTGACTGGTTAATCTTTTTTCAACTTTTACCAACAGCTGAGCTACCTGCAGCCAAATACAATAAACAAAAATACAGAAGGAGATTTGCACAAAATACAGTTTGGTTTTAGGTAAAATTGAGGGCTGCACAATACATCGTCTCAGCATTGACGTCGCAGTGTTTGTGTGTGTAATAGTCACATTGCAGATGGTGTATGCTGGATTTTTTCCAAATCACATGGAGTTGTCCTACAGATGAAAATATCAACGACCAAAACCAGTGGAAAACATTTAAAATAAGTAAATGAATGAATTAATTGCATATAAAATGATAAGATGTTGTAAGACAACTTAAATTTAAACTTATATCGTGCAAGATTTTCGTTTTGCGTCTGTTTTTAAGACACTGAGAGATTCACACCCCATGCCCACTGGCATACTTCTTCCTGAAGTAAAATAATATATGACACCATACAAGTTTTAATAGCCGCATGCTCCATGAGCTGCCTCGCACTACGGCTTGACAGCCTCGAATCTGAAATGTCGGGCAAACTAACTCAGCTATTTCACATTTCAGAGGTGTTCTGGCGAGGTTTCAATGCATTCAAGCTGAACTATAAGATGGCAGCATGTGATAAATATTAACAATCTGCCATTTAGTAGTCGTTGGACCAATCAGTGGCTGTAACCATGGTGACTTACGCCCCACTGTGACGTCACGTGTATAACCCTTTATTGAGGTATGCAAGTTATATAGTGATAATTCCTCCATTTCTTCCTGTCGCAATATATCTAGCAGAAAACCAAAATATCATAACGTGAGTTTTTTTTCCCAATATTGTGCCGCTCTGGTATAATTTGTATGAATGTGAGAGCTGTAGCCAAAACTAGAAACAGTTTAATCAAGAGACGGCGAACAGCAGAATGATGAGAGGAGATCGTAATGAGAGCTTGACTCGCCTGCAGAAGTGATCTCTATTTTCAGAACTACAGTCGCTTCACGTTTGAATCAGAGATTCGACCTTGAAGCTGGGAGTCTTCTTTCCCTGTGAGGAATGTCGACATGCTTTAGTGTAAAGTGAATGCATCAAGCAGGTGATAAACAAGGTGTTCCGTCTCACAGTGTGCTCTGCTCATAAGTGATGTCTCTAAAGCCCTGAAAGGGGAGGCAGGGAATAAACAAAGGGCAGGACTTCCTCACTCCTGTTCAATCCATTAGAGTAGGAACGTAATAGACTTCTCAGGAACAAATCTCAGGAGTTAGTGCCCCGAAGTAATATCCCAGATAATACAAAGAGCAATAATACAGAGCTATTTTCATTTCAGTTGTGTCCTATATTTTGCATGATTTTAGATATTATTTATACCTTGGTTTATGTGTTGCCAGCCTGATTTTGTTATGTCCGGTATTAGCTGTCATAGGAAGACATTTTAATAGAGACATATAGTAGATTGACTTATCAAAGCCCCATGCCAATAATCCAACCAATTAACTACAAATCATCACCATAACATTGCAACACTGCATTTTACTGCACTGTGTTTGGCCAGTTTTACATTCATGTTGTCAAATGAGCCAGGACCATTTCTCAAAACTCATCTTGCTTGTATGTTTTCATTTCTGAGCCGTGTTGTCAACAACGAGGCCACATCATCATGAAACAAATGTTAAGCGTTTAATATTAATGCTGACAAATTTTATACTCCGATTCCCCTTTGGAAGACGCCGACATTATTATACAATCATTATGCAACTTGGACCCAAATGAAACCGACTAAATTGTCACTGTGATGGATTATTTACAGCATCTCGAACAAGTTTCAAGGCTCTTGAAGAGATCTCTCTCTTGCCAAGTGAAATGGATGGAAGCCAATGGTTGCTAAGAATGTCAAACCTCATATAATTAATGGAATACAATGGCTGTTTATGGTCAAAATACATAGTGTAGTGGATGGAAGCCAGTTGTTGGGATGTCAAATATTATTGTATGGCTGCAATGATTAGTTGATAAATCAATTAGTCAATTGAAAGTAAATTCATTGCCAATTATTTTGATGAGCAGTTAAATGTTTTGTTAGTTTTTTGAAGCAGTAATGTTAAAAATGTGCTTCTTAAAATTGAAGATTTGCTGCTTTTCTCTCTCATTTTCAATTGTAAATAAAATCGTCATTTTGTGTTCGGGGAAATTCTGACTAACCAATTTTGTAAATATTCATTATTTGCAGTCCTACATTATAGTACAATGGATGGCAGCCAATGACTGATAGGAAGGTTGGCTGCCATAATGAAATGGATTGAGGTCAAATTGCTGCCTGGGATGCTTAGTAGAGCTCCAGCAATTAGACAAGTCATTGAGCAGTTGATCAAAATAGAAACATACTGATTTTCAGATTTCAGCTTCTTGAATATAAGGATTTGCTGCTTTTCTTTGTCATGTATA